>JAECUM010040289.1:0-12099 GCA_016617855.1 Megalonaias nervosa | reverse complement strand
TAATTAAATTGCTTGTGTGTTAATTTTAAAATTCTTTTTTATTTTTTATTTTTTTTTCATTACATTTTATTGTAATGATTATTGCAGGGATTCGAAATTCTTTTTCAGTAATTCTGTTTATCTAAGACGTAAAACGTATTACATTAGTAATATTTTCAGTTTACCTTGGTCCGCGGTAGTGTAATCGCTACGCGAATACGATTGGCTGTTTTCAAGGTCCTTTTCGACCTACGTGTTAATCTGGATAAACAATGTTTTATTTTTATATTTGTTTTAGAGTGACAGTCTAGTTCTTAGATAGAGCTACGTGCAAATTGGCAAATATCTTACTACGTATTTCAAGTGTTATTAGATCACGTAGTCTGTCTCGCGAGAACGGGATGATAATTCGGGTGAATATATAACCCTTTCTGAGCGCTCGTCAGTCAGTTGTATTCCTAATACCTAGAAGGCCGGATAGGTTACCAGGTTGTTTTTGAAATTCATTTTGTGTTTGGAATTTAAATAATTTATTCTCTAGAAAACCAAACGAGTGTACTGTTTTATAAATTCTGGGAGAAAGAAATTCAGTGGAAATTTATTCTGGAATTATTCGGAAACAAACTGTGATTCAATTGAGGAATTGTTATTTTGTACAAGGACCACATCTGACGTCATCGCCTTTCATTTTGGTACGTCGTCGAGATTAGAACCTGGATTCTAATAGAACTATTTAGTGATAGGACTTGTATTTTTCATTCCTAGGATTAAATTTTGGATTATATTCACGAACCGTAAGTCCTATTTTCCAATTTTTACATTGTTTTCTAGGGAAATAAATTATTTTGTTAAAATATACAAAGCTTGTTGACTTCACTCTTTTCTTCTGTTACATTTGTACGAGCCTACACGTAACAGACGGAAGTATCTAGAGGAGATGGATTTTATCACTCCTTTGGTATATGAATTTATTAGTTTAATGTATAAGTCTTATTATAAATGTTTCAAACGTTTTGTATTTAACTCTTAAACTAAGAGATGAGATGAGTAGTATGAGTACCAGCGGCTCCGAACACAGTCATTACCAGTGATGAAAACAGGCAAATTTCAATAAAACAAAATGGTCTCTGATCAGTGGTAAGGGTGGTTCCGAGCACATATTTTTATGACAGCAGTGACTCCATCATCACCACTGAAAAATAGGTTCATTTTAATTAGTGAAGATGGTCTCTGGTCTGTGTCTCTACCTGGGGAACGGAGGATCCGAACACAGTTTTACCGACTACGGCAGTTCCGAACACGGGTGATGTTGTCGCCTGAGGCGGTCTACGGTGGTCAAAAATATCTTTTTTTTAGTCCGACCCGTGTATGAGTTTGATGGGTTCTTCTCGAGGCTTGCAAGAGATGTTGTATTCCATGAAGAGGTCTCTGTCGTAGACGATGCTGAGCGTACCATTGACGTAGAGCTCTTTTTGTTGCTGAGCGGCGAGTAAAATGAGATCTTTTCTTATGCCTGCACCCTCAGAACAACGATAATTTACAGCCCGATTTCAGCCAGGACAGATTCCTGGTCAGTTCGTCTACTATCTCTACCATGTGCAAAAGTGCTAATACCATCTTCAAGCATATATCTCTTGTCATTGACTTTGTTGAGCGCAGACTGTGTCACTTCGATCGTATGGTGTTCATTTTTGGAAAGACTTTGACTCTACCCATCGCTTCCAGGTAATTTTCGTGCAGGAGAGATTTTTGAACGACGCCTTTCTTTATGCATTTTTGCATTTATTGACCACGCCACCGACTAACTTGATCGAGTACATTTTACTGCGCAGTCCGACGAATTCCATTATGGGAACCAAGTTCGTTTCGTCCTTGAACTTTCCGATGACCTTTTTTATTGGTGTCGTCGTAACACGGACACAACTTGGGATAATCCGAAAATCGAACGAATATCTGTCTTTGAGCATGTCCTGGTATATATCCTCGGTGTCGATCTCGTAGCAAAAACTGTCCGTGTCTGTGAACAATAGTCTAGCTTTAGATCCGTAGCACGATTGGGTGTACCAGTAGTGGAAATCGTACATGAGTAGCTTAGACAGCTACAGCACAGCAAATCCGCAGTAGATGGGCTTGCTCATGACGAGACTAGTTTTTTAATCCTGTGGATGGCCAACGGATTCCCGTCAAAGATTTTCATTTTGAAAAACATGGGATCGGTGAGTAATTTGTTTAGGCGCTCGACGTCGTTGACGAGCTCTATCTTAACGCGTTTTCGAAAGTTTTCCATGGTTTTGCCAAACACTGAGTTGTTCATGAGCTTGAAAAGTCTTTCTTGAAATCTGTCCTGGCTATAGCTCCCTTGGACGTGTTGAACTGGATGTACGTCTCCAGCCATTTTTTCTGCTCGAATATTAGCACGCGATGAATCCGGACTAGTTCCACTCCAAAACGGAGACACTGTCTGAGATTTTTGTAATGAATCACGTACCTGTTTTTCCTTATAAGATTAGGCACAAGATTAGGCAAGTTCGCTCCTCCGCACTTGAATTTCGTTTTTAGCGCGAGTGTATGCAGAATGAACATGTCATCGGTCACCGTTAAAGTTTCTGTTGCCATCAGATAATGGTTATGGTGCTCTAGCGGATAATAAGGTCGACTTCGATAAAATTGCCTGTATGCGTATTGCTGCTTAGCATCTACTCGGTGAACTTCTCCGGATTCATCCGGGCAAAATGTCCTACTGGAATCGTCTGAGACATGGCCCATTCATATAGGTTATTGTAATACTGATAGGTAATGTATTTGGATTCTTTATACGGATTATAATCGGGCATGTACTTGTTGTTGGCGACCGAGTGCCTGTCAATGATCACGCTGATGCCTCCACCTATCAGCTTTTCGACAAGAACCCAGAACAACAACTTAGTATATTATTATGTAGATGTACATAAGGGTGTAAAGTGCTATATATATTTTCTCCCAAGAGTAAGACCTTACTGGAGTTTACGAGTAATTACTATCAACTGGAGGGGATGGGGGTAGTAAAATTATCTTTTATTCTACATTTAGTTTCGCCCAAAAGGTTAATTTCACAACCAGATATTAAATCCTGCCAAAAATAGCACACAGTCTCTCTCCGTAACGGATGCGGAACTAGGGAGCAGCTTTAGAGCCTCGAAAATAAACAAAAGGTTTAGAAATGCAATCACTTAGATACAAATTTCAGTTTAGTTTAATATATTCTTTGGTATTTGCTTTTATTCGTGCAAACATTTGAAGTTATGTCTTTTTTCTCTGGTCTTTTGAGCCAAGGAGTAAATTAAGCAATGCCTTAACATTAAAGTGATCTTTAGTTTAAACTTTTCTAATTCAGTAAATGTCAATGATAAATTTATATTCTTTAAACTGAGGTATAAACTTTAAGTGCTTTAAAACAAATTCTATTGCACATTCTTTCCGAATAAGAAATTCCCATGTCTTTGCTTTAAGACATCGAATGCAGTGGTTATCAAATTAAGTTTACAGTCATCAACTTTGCACGATCACACTTATATGCGCTCTAAGTATTGAAATACTACAAACGTGATAAAGGTACTACGGGAAAATTATATTTATATAACAGACAATATGGCAGCTCAAAATAAAAAGTTTCAAAAGAATCCTAGACCAGCCAAATGCAAATAACAATTATTTAACCCTTTTTACTTTACAAAATGTTGAACTTAAAAATTTGTCTTGTATATCATTTTTATAGAATTGGAGCTTTATCTTAATTAGTTACAAAGAGCTTGATGAACATTAGAGTGACATATGGGAGTATCACCGACCCTGAATAATCAGAACTGTTGAGAAACCCGAACAAGACAGCAATACCATTAGAAACACAATTTCTGTCAGAGAAAAAAGAAATGACAACGACCATGACTGAGCAAACAGGGACTGTAAACAGTACCATCATCGAAACAACAACGCCGTGCGATTCGTCTTATTTTTGTGAGTAGTTTAAGAGAAAAATTCGTAGAAAATCTACCTAATTAAACTTTATTAAACAAGAATGAAGTATTATAGATGATGTTGCCTGAACATGAACAATTCTAACCAAATAATCTTCTTACGAATCATATTTGATGAAAAGTAAAAAAAGCCCATGGAGTAATGTACTAATTTAGTTTAAACTGCTTTTATCATTGGTAGACTTTTCTTTTATATGTGTAGTTATTGTTTGGATAAAATGTAAGCAGTATATCTGACATTTGTAGCAACCTAGTTTCTATTCTTGCTACAAAAGGCTTTGATATTTATAGCTAGTGTTAAATATGTAACCAACTTATTATCATATATACAGAAGACTTTAGATATTTAGAGGAAAAACACTGATCTTGCATGTAGTCTGTTTCCTATATATGTGACTTTTTTTGGACAGAAATGGCAATTTTTTTTATACATTACAGATCTAAATATTTAACACTTTTAAGTACCAATTTTCTCAAATGTGATAAAGGTTAGACATTTCTATATGGGGCATACCTTGGTTCACATATATAGGATATTTGAATTTTAAGACATTACAAACGGTATGTTTCTGTGGTAAACCCCTCCTCAACTTATTTGTGGCGGGTTTACTGGTTTTGGCTTTCGTATCTAGAGGTGATCGCCAACGGTGTAATTTGCCCGGTATCGAGTAAGGCCAGTACAAAGTATGAACTGATGGGTGGAACAAATAAATAATCTGAGCTGATATATAGAACAGAATAACAAGAGCCCCCGTTGCAAATAAAGACAAAAATTTAATCAAATTTCAAAACAAAAAAATTTCACAAACAAATGATATAAACGTTACAATTCGAAAGATACACTTCTTTCTTTTGGAATCAACTTAATCAAGGAATTTCAAAAATGCAAATAAGATTATAAAAATAGCCGATTCTGTTTACGATAGAATCAAATCATCATTTAACCGAGTGAGAAATCGAATAACACTGCCTTGCATCGATTCATAACCTGGTGTTCGGTTCCGTCCAAAAGGTCCACTCAGACTGTACTTCTGGGCTCCTTCGCACCGGTAAGTCTGTTTCGCTCTACTCTTCTTTTTCCAAAATTCTTGGTATCTCGCCTTTTTTTCCTTTTTGGCCCTCTACTCTGGCAGCCTCTTGTTTGAGTTGTAAAATGTGTCTCTTCCCGAAACTATCTCGCCTTGTAAAAATATAAACAAAGCAACCTAAATCTTCTGTCACATTATACGGGAATAAATCATTAGTCTCACCCCTCGATGTCAGATGTAATTCTATCGGATTCAAACAGACGTCGATGGCTATCTAGACTAACTGGTCATAACAGAACATACAACCTAGTTCCACAGACTAATGGTCTGCTAATGACCATTTACACCACACCGAGACATTAATTCCTTACTAGTCTCATTACACGAGAATGAATGAAATTCCTTACCCTACGTTAGTGTTACAAGTACACATAATAAACTCGTTCGGATAATTTCCACGGCTTCTCATAACATCTACATTCCCACAATTCGTCAAGGTATATAAATAAGAAATATCATTGTACGAATTCAGATAAATGAACTCAACACAGTTATGCTAGATACATAATTTCCTATATAGAATAAGCATGAAATTCTGGGTACATAATTTCCTACAATAATCGAGACTATAACTTAGCGAGCCGTCAATGTACATATAAAGAAAAATATCATTGTGCGGACTCAGATAAACAACTCAACACAATTATACCATATCAAGAAAATTGATCTACGACTCAAACAAATAAATCCCTGCAAATACATGCAATTAAATCAACAAATCATCATAGTATCAACGACTTACATGAGATTTATGCAAATACCTTGTGTTTCAAGCTTTTGGTGTCTGTCAGATCCTTCAGACAATCGTTTTCCCCCTTGGATGCTTTCTAACGAGAAATTTACTCATTAAATTTCCCGGAGCCCTCAGTTCTTTCTCTTGTAGAAAAGTGCAGACTGATTTGCAAATTCCACTACTGCACATTTAAACTGATAGCTTTTCGTATGAAACCACGCCCCCTTCCACAGCATAACTAATCGGATTTACATAAAATTCCCGCTTCACTAGCATCGAAACACTGCAATACGTCTGACAACAAATGGCTACCAACTGTTTTCTGGTGAATGTCCCAACTATCAGCTTCCATACAAACCAGGAATCTGAACTCGGTTCCGGTAAGTTTAAACAAACTAAGCCCTTAATTATATATCGATAACTCCTGACTTTGGCTGAACCAATCCGTACATTATTGCCTTTCAATTGCGGCCATTTCCCATAAATCTAGTTAATCGTACATGTGTCTAGCTAAATGTTGCCTACAGAGATTAACAATAACCAAACAGATATCGACCTAAAAATTTGGTCTGTTACAGTTTCCATCATGATTATCTTGTCCTAAGGTTCAGCAAATTTCCATAAATGGCCACTGAATACATTTCTTATCGTTGAAATTGCAACCTCGCATGTCGGTCTCAATAAAGATTATGACATGAGCAAAAGTTATGCACATACGAGTAGGTAAAAGGCAAAGATGGGTAGGCCTATGAAACACTCGACCAGCACCAAAACTGGATTAGAACCTTGCAAATTTTGAATGTGAATTTCTGTAAATAGGTTTTAACCATTGTCTGATCTTTGTACAGAGTGCAACTTGTTAGCATGCAAAAGCTGTGAAATGTCCATAAATCACTCTACAAAAGTGTAATAAGCATCAAAAGAAAAACAATGAAGTGACCATGAATCTAAGAGACTATCAGTCATCTTTCACAGGGAGCGCACATACAGACTAGAGCAAGGTAAAATGATGTGAATGTACCTGAAGTACATAATGAATATACATGTAGCATTTCAATGCTTACTAACTCTCTCTCTCTCTCTCTCTCTCTCTCTCTCTCTCTCTCTCTCTCTCTCTAGGGCTCTCAAATATCTGACAGGTTATGTAATTCTTGTTGTTGGAGTTAATAGCTACATTACTGAGACTACTTGACAATTTCTTCTAGTGAGGATGTGAATTCTTTAAGAGACATCATATTATCAACTGATGTTAATATAGCAACTTCTGTCAACCATAAAGCATTTAGTTTATATGGGAAAGGTTTAAGGATAGCTCATTTAAATATTCACCATGTTGTGCCTAAACTAGATAAAATTGATTAAATTATGCATGAAAAAGGATAAGTCAGTATTTTGGGAATGTGTGAGACAATATCGAAATCTACAATTCCTAATAACATATTCAGTATAGATAATTATGAATTGTAAAGGATGGACAGAAATGGTCATGGAGGGGATATTATCGTATGCATATAGCAACAATTTGGATTGAAATATCATTTCATCAATGCATTCCATTACTTCTCTGTTCTGCATATTGACGGCCACGTCTCACTTCAGAATGGACTGATAAAGTAGAAACTGAAACTGAAAAGGCTTTCTAAATGAAGAATATGTGACAATCATTATAGGTGACTTCAATATTGATCTGTTGATATATCCTCCTCAGAAATGGCTAAATTTGTTCCAGGCATATAATGTATCCCAAATGATCGATAAACCAACAAGGATATCAAAACGTAGTGCCACACTTATTGACCATATATACACTGACAGACCAGAACATGTTCGTGAAATGAAAGTGTCCTATTTATGTCATAAGTGACCACTATCCGATGTGTATAGCCAGACACTCAATACATCTCTCTGTTGGACATCACACAGAAATATAGCATAGAGACATGAAACATTTTGATAAAAAAGTAAATCCTTTCCGACCTAGCTTAAATGTCTTTCATTGAGATTGAAATACTTTTGACATTAACACTGCTCTTGTGGCACGGAGTTTTTAATAATGTTCTAAACAAACATGCACCAACAAAAATAAAACGCATCAGACATCACTCTCAGCCTAATTGAACTTCTGAAATTAATTAACCTAGACATAAAAGGGTTAAGTTTCATAAACATAAAGACTGGAAAAGCTATAGACGATGTCGAAATAAAGTAGCCTTCATAATAAATTTAATCTACGAAAAGTTACTATGAAGCTTGTATTAAAGAAAACAAATACTCTAGCTCCTTGTGGCAGTACCTGAATGATCTCAATCCATCGAAAAGCACAACATTCCAACTCAGTTGAGTTATAATGACAGCATGGCTTCATCTATGCAGGATATAACTGACCTGTTTAGCGAGTTCTTTACCAATATAGAAAGTATATATTCTGAAAGTGAACAAAATCGTTTTATCCCTGACTTAAACCCCATCGTAACTTTTGTAAAGGCAAGAATTCCTGATGATCTACAATTTGACCTAGGTACTTTGAGTGAAATTGACACTCTCTCCACTCGTAACAAAATCAGCACAATAACATCGTGTGGTACAGGTAATGTGGGACCTAAAGACCTATACTTATCAATAACAGTTAATGCACGGTCCGTTACCTACTTGATTTTACCTCAGTATTACTTCAGGTGTCTTCCCAAATAAATTGTGCTAAACTTACTTCTATTTTTAAACAAGGTGTAAAAATGATCCTGAAATTATAGACCTATTTCTATACTGAAAGCTTTTATTAAAGAAGTTTGAAAAACATGTAACAAAACTACTTTAATACTTTTCCCCTTTCGGTTTATAACTACTTTAATACTTTTCCCTTTTCAACAAGGAGCAGTCAGGTTTCTGCGAAGGGCATTCGTTTCAAACAGCTCTTACAAAATTAATTGATCAAAAGCTAGAAGAAATGAATAATGTGAACCCTAACTGAAATAATATTTCTCGATGTAAAGAAAACCTTTGATCTAATTTCAAATTACATTCTCCTAAGTAAGCTACATTATTACAGACTTAATGACCAAACAAAACTTGTTCTGTTTTATCAACGACCTTCTACTCTGTACTCAACATACAAATACTGACATGTTTGCAGATGATGCATCAAGTAACAATGTATATACCCTGGCATTCAAACTAAGTTCAGACCTTACATCAACTTAGAAGTAGTCAAAACAAAATAAGATGGTAATAAGAGAATCTAAGACAAAATGAATGTGTATAGGAACATCTAAAAAATGTCTTGCAAAGTTAAAGAAGAAAGACATATCACTCTACGTTAATAATAACGCAGTTGAAAATATAAACTATTCGAAGTTATTAGAAGTAATTTTTGACAAAGTCTTAAGTGAGAAACACAAGTAGACAATGCGGTTAGGTAAATCACATATAAAATTTCATTGCTTAGCAGAATAAAAAAAAGTACCTGACAAAGGACTCCGGAATTTCTATACTTATATACTTCCAACGATTGACTACTGTTCAACAATATGGGGAAATTGATCAAGTTCCCAACTGGACATAATTCACAAGTTTCAAAAAAGAGCAGCTAGGTTGATTATTGATGTCCCCACTGATGCATCATCGTCAGACATGTTCACAGAATTAACATGGTTAAAAATAGACGCTGAAAGCAGTTCTGGATTTAAATGTATCAAAGATGTTCCAGAGCACATAACTGTTATTCTTCAAAAAGTCTTCTCCCTAAAAGATAAGATCGAATTTTAACAATTGAGAAGTACCAGAACCATGCCTTGAACAATTTAAGGAAGTATGAAGTATTCAGGGACGATAAAAGGGAACTCAGTCCCTGCTTGCATCTTTTGATTCTTTTTATGAAAATGTATATTGCAGTATTTCAAACCTACATATTAAAAAACAGACTAGAAAATATAACTTCAAGTTTGAGTTCTTGATTTATTTACAGTGTTACTCTTCAAATTTATTACTTGCATGTTTTGCATCTTTTATATCGGCACATTTATAAAGTGTATAAAATGTCGTGTATATATAAATTCCGTGCATGAAAATCTCTCTACTTTGGTACTGAATTTTGTTGTTTGAAAATAATTCTGATGTAAACTTTATTGCATGCTTCGTTCTTGCAGAATAGCCAAAAGGTATATCTAAGCAGAAGTGATCATTAAATCTTATGTATGCATAAAGACGTTGCTGTAAGTCATTTACACAAACGTTATTAGACGGATGAAACAAAACTTTATACATGCGGTTAAATCCACCTACTTTTATAATGTATTTTAGTATGCTTTTGTAAATGTGCCTACTCAAATATTTATTGCCATGAGAGAGAAACTTTAAAAGAAGCCTCAAGGAAGATTAGTTGTATTTTACTATTTCACTTACCCTTTTTTAAATAAAGAGATTATTATTATTATTATTATTATTATTATTATTATTATTATTATTTGTCGTGGTGGCGTTTCAATGTGCGTTCCAGATAAGGAGTATTTTTTTAAAATATTCTCCAGGCATAAGAGCGCAATAACTTCCTTTAATACCAGTTCAGTACGCATATGAACACAAGTAAATAATATATTTACGCTTGCCGCAGTCGAATGAAATGTTTCAAATATATCAAAAACCTATTTATAAAACATTCAAGTGGGCCTTGTTTGTTTTAGAATCGTATCAACAATAACATTCAAACAGTCTCTAAGCATTATAAACATAATAAACAAAAACCTCGGCTTGGATTACCGATGAATATGAAAACAAGTACGCAAAAATTTGCAAGGTAGTCTTACTCGCCATGTTACATTATACTTTAATGCGACAACAAATCAAACCAGGTCAGACTAGATATTGTATACCAAAACAGTTTATTATCTATTCCTTCTAAAATGGTAATCCACTCCACTGCTTCAATAATGTTTGCTTGTCCTTTTAGGAAAGCGTTTTCTTCATCTTTTACAGTCCCTGCTTTGGCTGGAGGAGAAGGATTTGTTTTAGTAGTGGTAATCATCATTATTCTGGTCTGGTGCTGCAGGTATCTAGTAGACTACACGTAGTTGATAAGAATGCATATCAAAGACTGTTTGTCGATAATTACTAGCATTAAGAGCTTGCCGAAGGTTACAATATCCCGTATTATTACCGAATAAAGCTGTACTTCTAGCACAAATATTATATATCGTCTTGAATATAACAAAGAAATGCACGTTATTGCATTACTGTACGTCAACTGGTAAAGCTTTAGAGAATGTGTAACTTTTGCACGAATTACGTTGCATTTGGGATCATTTTAGAATGTGTAATATTATCGTTGGTACCTTACTCTACCAAACACTAAAATCGGCAACCGTCGTGTCTTTTACGACTTTAATTTTAAATAGACGAAGACTACACCCTTATTTATAATAAATTAGATTTGACTGCATGGGTTTGCTTGTGTTTGCGTGAGACGAATAGCGTCTAATATTGACACACAGGCAGTTTCAAATAAAAACAGAACTAGTCTCATATATATATATATATATATATATATATATATATATATATATATATATATATATATATATATATATATATATATATATATATCCATCCTTCCATCCATCCATTCATCTATCTATCCATACATACATACATACATACATACATACATACATACATACATACATATATCTGCTGGTGTGCCTATAATGGTTGCTGTTGTCATAATTCCATGAACACGAAGACCAACGGTTGTCCCGGGAATGATGGAAAAAATAGCATCTCCCGCCCGATACACACGTTTTTATTTGACGAGTACCACGGTTCTCTTGTTAATATCATCTCGTCATCTTGCATCTGTTGTTTATCTTCTATTAGTTTTCTCTCTGGCAACATAGAGGGTCCATTTTAGTTCTTATATTAATAATGTGAATAATTAATTAAGAATAATTGCTCGACAGGCTGACCTTGCACATGCACCTCTAAACACCGCGTACACTTATTAACATATTGATTGTGCCCTTGGTTTGTGTCTGAAACGATTGTGCTCATGTAACCCTAAGAACTATTACACTAACATTGTGCGTCCTTGTTGAATAACAATTCAGTCCTTTCACTTCTTGCTTGTGCCATTTTGGTGCAAACATATTAACAGAGCAAACGACCGGGATGGATTTGTTGGTAGAAACAATCCTTCGGTGTTTTCATGCCTGGCTTGGAGGTAACTACTAGATGTTTTCACGTGTGAATGCAAAGATTCAAAAATGGACTCGAATTGGCATTGGTATATGAAGATGAT
>JAECUM010040285.1:0-26825 GCA_016617855.1 Megalonaias nervosa | reverse complement strand
ATATATATATATGGGTGGGTCGGTGTGGGAGTTGGTATGTGAATGGGGATAACAATCAGAGAGCATACATTACTTAGCAAAGAAGCCTTTTTTATCGATTGTTTTTGAGCTTGCTTTGATAGACATTTCATACCAGGGAAAAGCTTGTCTTTCACCTGCACGTTTCTATTTGGGCACGTGTAAGGGACAGATTATTCGTTTTAAAGCAGATTCATACGCGTACATCCTGTACAAGCACGCAGTGTCGTAGCTGAACTGAAGGACTTATTGCATAAAATAGAAACAAAGACATCAAAGGCATCTTAAATATGGTAATGTCATTCTTTTCAATCAGAAACACCCCCATATTACAGCTCCAGATGGCGTATGTTTTCTATGGATATTTTTGTTCTCCGTTTCAGAATATTTTTACTCATGGGCCAGCCATCCAAAACACACAAACTGTGTAGAAATGTCATCTCTTAGCAGACAAGTGATAGTCAGTTCCCTTTAACAGTATTTGTACCCAGCTTCATAAAGGCACATCACAATTATGTTTATTAACACTGGTGTAGGTGGCGCTGTCGACCAACACGTAATATTGCATAGTAGCGAAATGTGAGAAATTTATAGCAATTGGCGACCAAGGACAATGAAAGCCATTCAGTTGACTGACAGATTTCATCGCTCATCGATCATGAAAACATTGTGATGCGCAGGAGAGACGATTAAGTCGTTCTGACTGGCAAGACAAGCATCGGTACGATCGGAAAGACAATCCCCACTTACTTCAGCCATCAATCATCACGGTCAAAGAGAACGTTTTTAAAGTTCTTCTCCTTCTCGTATTTTATTTTCAAATTGATTTGTAAAATCTATTTCGGAAAGTACTGTTATCCGAACATCACGTCCAAGTGAATACGCTTTCATGAGATACTCAAAAACGAGGTACACATGTTTATCACAATGACTGCCTGTGCAGTTCGTGAAGTGATTGCGAATTTGTGGAATGTTGAAGAGGTACGCACCATTTAAACGGAACAGTTATTTTAAAAAAAATGGTTACCTGACATTCAAAGTCACGTGAAACAAAGAAATCGGGAGTAATTTTGGTCATCGTACATTTTGCTACAATTGAAAGGAATACACAAACATTTCACAAAGTACTTGCTTTAACAATAACGGACAAAGTATAACATTGCTCGTGTTTGTCCCCTGTGCAATTGACTTGTCTTTGTGTTTAAGTCGTACATTGTTCCTAGTCTGGACACGGAATGCCTTGCATTCTTGGCATTTCCAAGTATCCACCAAACAGTAGTATTTTTGTGTGCCAAATGATTGACCTGTCTCATCTTCGCTAGCCAAGGTTCCGAGATAAAGATAGGGTTAACATATCGGAACCTTGGCTAGCGAAGATGGAACTGACTGTAAAGAAACAAAACTTACATCGGTATGGTTTTATATGATCATCTTAAAATGTACCTAGGAAGTTGTAAAATGTACCTCGGAAGTTGTAAACTACGGTGGCCTAGTGGTTGGAGCGTCCGCCTCGGATTCGGGAGGTCGTGAGTTCGATCCCCGGCCGAATCATAACAAAGACTTACAAAAATGGTACTAACAGCTGCCTTGCTTGGCGCTCAGCATTAAGAGGTTAGTGTTAGGACTGGTAGGCCTGGTGTCAAGATAATGTGACTGGGTGGGACATCATGCTACATGTCTGCGGTATGATGTCCCAGTGATAGACATCACTATAAACTGCCACGCTGCAGACATCGTAGCGATATGACTGAAAAATTGTTAAAGCTACGTTAATAATCCAAATCTCACACACACACACACACACACACACACACACACACACACACACACACACACACACACAAACTACGTAAAGTTTAGAGAACGTTACATCTTCATCGTCTGGATGCCTGCATGGAACGAAATAGATGAACAGAAGGAAAACCTACGTACATTAGCACGGAACAAGGAAAATAGAGACAATACGCTTTAACGGAGTCCGTCTAAAATTGTCTTGAATAATTATGCTTCCTCGAGTAAATATGGAATTTGCATTGTAGTGTTTGGCCGCATTCCGTTCGTGTTTGTGAACAGATTTTTGGTCAAGAGATCAGACCTATTGACATGGTAGACATACGGGTTCCTGCAGGGGCTTGTATCTTGGCCTAACATTCCGATAATAGCAGTGAGTGACTCACCTTTCCCGACCGCTCTTCAAACACTCTCGAAACCTGGAACTCTTTTCAATTGTATAAATTCTGCATTCTAAGTAATTAATATTTATTTTTCCAGTTGTTTGCCAAGTGATGATGATACAAGGAATTTAGGATATGGAGCCCTGAAGTGTCACGTCTTTGCTTCAAGATAGTCTTTCTGCCTTGTCACTTCCTAAGTAGTTAATAATTAAAGAGATTTTAACAAGTGTAAAAGAATAACAAAAAATAAACCAACAGTAATCAACCATATACCACAAATTTACAATCGAGACACTTGAGTCAAGGAGGGTCAGAGGTCAATGACATAGGTGCCCCCATAAGCAGACAAAAGGACTCCACTGAGTATAGATTCATGAGAAATTTCTGCCTGCCAGTTAACATACCTATCAAGTCAACTCTTAATCTTGTTAACGCTTGACCGCTGTACTGACCCCACTTATTCTCATTAAGGTACCGGAAGCCAAGGTCGTAAAGAAACCCTTTTATATTAACGGAGGATGGTGAAGATTTATTCTAAAACTAAATGTCGCAATTTACTCTTTTTACATTCTTTATATTTGTGCCTATAAGAGAAGGAAATTATCAACGTTTTATGACATAAATAAAGAATGATTGCATGTGCCGATATTTAGATTTGACATTTATCGCTCCTGTTTACTGTCAATTTGTTCTGGTCAATGTGTATTTTTAATCCCGTGCATTTATATGGGTAATGTTTGTTTCATTTAAAATGTCAATGGCATTAAACTAGAGTCACTAACATATGTACCAGATCAGTACCCATACATCAGTTGGATTGTAAAAAAGTGAACTTTGCTCAATATTGAAATGTAATATATCGTGTTGAATGTGATATATTTTAAGTTAAACTCAGATTTAGCAATACAGCTAGGTTGGTTGAACTGGCATTGAGCAATATAGCTAAATCGGTTGAACTCAGATGCAGCAATATAGCTATGTTTGTTGAAATGAGATTTAGCAATATAGCTAAGACAGTTGAACTCAGATTTAGCAATATAGCTAGGTTGGTTGAACTGGGATTCAGCAATAAAGCTAGGTGAGTTGAACTAAGATTCAGCAGTATAACTAGGTTGCCTGAACTGGGATGCAGCAATAAAGGTAAGTCAGTTGAACTGATATGCAGCTATAAAGTTGAAGAAAAAAAAAATAGTGTTGCTTTTAATCTTCATCTGGAAAAATATATTGCTTATACAATCTGTAAACTGCAAAGATTTGACAGATTACTGTACAAGATAATTACACTCTATTGGTGCCTTTTAATTCTCCGTCTGTTGCCAGAATTTGAAAACTGGCAAGCGATAGTATGCTTTCTAATGTAGATTATCTATCCAAAAATGACGGAATCTGATACAGATTGTTAGGGATTCTTTGGTGCTGTACTTTATGAATGAGTATATATGCATGCTGAGATATTTGTTTTGTTCAAGTGCCAATATTTTCCATATATATATATATATATATACATATATATATATATATATATATATATATATATATATATATATATATATATATATATATATATTAGCATGGCGACTTTAAACATATGTAGATAATACATTGTATATCTTCTCTTTCCTATTCCTCTTCTCTCTCTCTCTCTCTCTCTCTCTCTCTCTCTCTCTCTCTCTCTCTCTCTCTCTCTCTCTCACCTTAGCTTTTATCTTTCATCTTAACAGGGATACAAACTAATTGTCCAGAACTGCCTTCATTGTATGTCTTATTGAAAAATAATCGAAATACTGTTACAGTATTAAATGTCTTGTATGTACGTGGCATATTCTCCATACAAACTAAATATTTATAAAAAAAAATTTGATGTATCCTCAAGTCAGTCATGTTAGTGACTAATCTCCAACTAATGCTTAGGGGTCCTAGGTGTCCGAGTGGTCAAAAACGCACGCTTTTACCGATCATTGCTATTTCTCCTCTGCCTACGTGGGTTCCAATCACGGGCTCAGCCTATGTGGATATGTGAGAAAGCTTACCAGTAGCTTTCGTGGGTCGGTGGTTCTTTCCAGGGTTTTCCAGGGTTCTTCCTCCACCAGTTATACTGGCTGCCATTTATAGCTTATCGTGTGCTGAGACACTGCGTTAAGCCCAAACAACAACTACCAGTGCGTACGTGAAGTCCAGCACGGACGACCTAAGATGTAGTGGAACTAGGATTACACAGCACGTGCGGTCGAATCTCAGTTTCATCATTCAATGAGTATTTCAGTTTGCTCAAAGATTTATTGAATATGTTTAATTTTTAACATTTGTCGCACCTATTAAGAGCAATTACGACCATCCTTAGAATGGATTTTAATTATCACCTTCATTATCTCTTGCCAGGGGGCCCCGAGTAGCCGAGTAGTCTAAAGCGCTCTCCGTAACGGATCACTGCCATCTCACCTCTGTCAGCGTGAGTTCGAGTCTCGGATTCGGCCAATGTGGATATGTGAGAAAGCTTGCCAGTAGCTTCTCGTGTGTCGGTGGTTCTTTCCGGGGTTTTCCCGGGTTTTTCTTCCAGCATTAATAGTGGTCCCATGTATAGCCTATCGTGTGCTGAAAAATGGCGTTAAACCCCACAACAACAACAATCTCATGCCAGTTATCTGGAGCAAGATTCCAGTTCGTTTTGTTCAGCGTAGGGGTGGGTGTTGCGGTCACTGTGCACTGTTAATCAAATGAATTTACTTGTCAGTGTTAGGGTTTCATTTCAAATGCACATGGTGTTGCAATTGGTCCATTTCTTGGATCTGTCCCATACATCAAATGGCTCGTGAGGAGAAGAAAAAAAAAAAACTTGCTGTAAGGTCAAGTAGAAATTTTTGATAGTTGTAACGCAGTATTAACTATATGATGCCGAGGAATTTGGATCTAAGTACCTTTCTCAAGGACACACAGAGGCAGTCGACTTGGTGTTGGCCTGGGCGGTTATCGAACTCATGATACTTGGATTGCGAGTCCGACGCTCTACCAAGTGAGCTGTCGATGGCTCCCCGGGTCAAATAAAATGTCATGTGTTATTGTTTTCACGAGTCAAGCCAGGGTTTTCTATTGGACTGAGAAGCAGCAAAATAAACACTCATCTTCAAGCACGTCTAAGTTAGTGACTAATTCCCCAGTGGATGCTTCCGTCAAGGATAACATAACACGTGGTTGAGCAAGGGCATGGAAGCATTGTACTGAAAAATAAAATATTTATATCCCCTCGTCCCAAACACGCATGCCTAATTAAACACGAAAATAGCATTAAAAAGTAAAAAGCTTCAAACGTGTGGCATGGATATTGTCGCCACATTTGTATCAATTTATTCCATGGAAATGTTGATGTACAGAAAAATCTTTTACGTGGAAAATTGGATGCGTGAAATTATTTTGGATACGTAAAATGATTTTATCGAAGACATTCGTACCACTGTCCGAAGTGGTACTACAGACATTTTATCAATGAACATCGTTGATTGAAGAAGAAACGTAAACAAAATACTGTCAGAGAAGGAAAAAAGGGAATCTGATAAACGATAATTACCCATTGATATTCTGTATTGGTACAAGGGCTATTAGAATGGACTCAAATTAAATATTAAATTTGCGAGAGCACAAATCACCCACATTTGATTCATCATGATTATTGATACTGATTTTGAATAAATAAAACAGTATCAATGACCATATCTCTAGTCCTCCAGACCAGGTCACATTCATAGTTAATTAGCAATGTCACTTAGACGCAGGTCAGTTCTTTGATCTATGGAGGATATGTATATACCTGTAGGGACAGTCTAGACAAATTTATTTTCTCGTTAAAACCTTTGTTTAAACGGGAGTAAGTCATTAAAATTCTTTAAAACTCTAGAAAATGTGCTGCATGGAAATACGTCTACCATTTTACCATGAAAAACTCAACAAACTTGAAGTACATGACTTCGTTCAGTGTTAAATGGCACTGATTATGCATGTTTAAATTGGATTTAATTCTAACACATACATAGATAGATACATACATACATACAAACATACATACATACATACATACATACATACATACATACATACATACATACATATGGATTGATAGTGTGCGTGTGTGATTTTGATTTTTAACGTAGCTTTAATATTTTTTAAATCATCTCGCAACGATGTCTGTATTATGACAGTTTCAAGTGATGTCCCAGCACTGGGGATTCATGTAGCATCATATGTAATACCCGTTTTATAAGTCTTTGGAACTCCGCGACCTCCCGCATCCCGAGGCGGACGCGCTAACCACTTAAGCCACCGGAGCGGTGGATTGATTGCTTCGTTAATTAAATGATATCATTCGCTTTTTATATATCATATTCATCTGCAGTTGGGGCCCCAAGTGGCCGAGTGGTCTAGAGCGCTGTCCGTTACGGATCACTGCCATCTCACCTCTGTCTGCGTTGGTTCGAGTCTAAGATTCGGCGAATGTGGATATGTGAGAAAGCTTGCCAGTAGCTTCTCGTGGGTCGGTGGTTCTTTCCGCGGATTTCCCGGTTTCTTCCTCCACCATTAATACTGGCCGCAATGTATAGCCTATCGTGTGCTGAAAAATGGCGTTAAGCCCCACAACAACAACAACAACAACAGCAACAACATCTGCAGTTGTAATTCTGAGCATGTGTTCTGTGGTACTTGGAAAGATCTCTTGTAACTTTGTTCGCTTGAAAAACAAACGTAATCTCATTAGCGCAAACAACTATTTTTTTCGGCATAGCTAGTCCTGAACATACCTATGTAACGGAAGTACTTCTGCAGCATGCTGCAGATCAAAGACCAAGTCCTTGCATTCAACGGTTGCGCGGACCTGTGTCACTAGCAAATGTATGCCATAAATGTATTTGACATGGCCAAGGCGATTGGCCTTAGGACACTACAAGGACATACCTAGCACATCAAGGGTGTGGGAAAATGCGTCAGGCCAGTTTGTCTGTCTATGACCATAAACATCATTGGCGACCCACACATGACCTTAATTTTGCACAACCGTATTTATTAGTTTCTTATAAACAAGTTCAAGTATATGGAAAACAGAACAACAACCACGTGGCCTCCATGTAAATAGATGAAAATTTATCTGGCGTTGAGTACGGAGGGATCATACCAACCTACAGACAGATACATTTATATGCTTTTTGACCATGCAAGTGTAAACAGAATCTTAGAGAACACATCTAGACAGTTGGAAGGTTAAACACAGAAAAACAGAAAATATGATAGATGCGTTCCTTGGCAAACGTTTAAATAGATGAATCTACATACATATTTAAAGACATCTCCCTCACCAGGCTGACTCCTGATCTTCCTCACCTCCCCAATCCCCATCGGCCTGCTCCGCTATCCCCTTCCGTTTCAGTTTTTCTTTGGAACAAGAATCATCAAATTATCACGTAACCAGAGACGAAGCCAAAAATTATGCACCCTTCCCCGCAAAATTTGATTCTGGGTCCACCTACCAATAATAAAAGCCGTTTCATGGAAATGTTAAGCCCCACTGGCCTCCAAGCCCTCTCCTATCTGAAGTTGAAGAGGTTGCTTCGCAGGTTGCTACGCTACTGCAAGTTGCTTATTATCTGATGTAAATCAACTATGCGTGAGATGCACATTTTGTCAATGAAATGCAAAGTTCAGAACTTGTTTGTTGTTGTTCTGTTATGCAACTTGATACTTTTAGGTCAAGCATGATATGTGGATGGCAGGTCATCAGGTCAAGCATGGAGTGTCGATGGTAGGTTTGTCACATACAGCACTCTTTTACACGTTCAATCGAGGCAATATATTTAAAAAGTATTGGAAATGAATACGAGAGCCCATCATATCTTTTAAACTACTAAACAGCATTTACCCAGAGTTCAAGGTGTCATATTTGTGGGGTATAAACTATGTAAACGTAATTTTTCATGGAAGGGATGCAGAAACGCATTTTCAACATGTTGTTAATGGTCTCTATTAGCTAATAAGAAAACTGTTTCATACATGGGCAGTTTGTGATTATATTGCATACCAAACTCGTTGTCCCAGCTGTAATGAACAGTGCGGGTTTTTACTCCTGTTGATGAAGTACCTAATATGCATAACTCGATATTTATTTTTGTATTTTTACCAATAGAAAATAGGCAAGCAAATAGACCTACATGCAAAAAAGACGGAGAGACAGAAATAAAATTGGATGGAAGGATGGATGGAATTAGTGGATGGATGGATATGGAGAGAAAGAGAGGTTGATCCCAATTTCCTGTTCAAAAAACCTTTATTCACATCACGTCTATTATGAAATCTTAAATAGGTATTATCTTTTTTTATTTCTTTACGTTACTGTTCGTAGCCTGTAGCTACATATACGTCGGTGACACCTTTGTTACAATCTCGCAAACTTAAGATCCCACGAACAAGAAAAAGAAAGAACGACAAAAATCCTAACTTTTTGTCTCACATTCTTCTCCGCTACCACTATCCCATTGTTCTGCAGAAACATCAGCCTATGAATGCAGAAATGTTTTTGCACGACATTAAGGATTAAGGAGTTGTCAGTTGTTAACCGGGATATCATGTGGTAAGGCCTTCGTGCAATGACAATAGCAATGTGATCAGGATTTTCCGTTTTAGAGAAGAAGAACAAATCTTTTCCAAGTGAGTTTTTCCCCCACACACGACTCCCAATTCAGTAAGAGCTTATTGCCTATGGCTTGCATTATCGATATTTCTTTTGCCTATCGTAAACTTATTTAGAATGATATAATCAAAAAAAGACGTGGAAAATAAAGTTCACTAAACTTGCAACTCTTGTATTTCTTCAAGTTCGGATTCTTCAAATCAGATCGATCAACTCAGCTAGAACACAATGAGACAAACTAATCTTGATCCAACTCATGAATGTGAACTAGCTGTCGTCTCGTTCATAGAACTGTTCTGACGAAGATTCATATGGACGTGGAAACCGCGAGAAAGACGTCGCGGTTTTGATACCCGTCCAGGCCAGTTTGGATTGGCTGCGTGTCCTTGGGAAGGCACTTGGTTCAAATTTTCTAGGTATGATTCTGCCAATGAATGTGTTAAAAATCCTGTAAAAATCAATGATAACAAAACAATCATATGGACGACTGCAACTGGTGTAGGATCAGGTCTTGAAATAGAAATGCAAAAAACCGAAGAAAAATTTCTCCCAGAAAGTGAAAAGTATGAACTGTTTTAGATTCGCAAAGAAATAATAATAATAATAATAATAATAATAATAATAATAATGTGGTGTTTTTTTTAACGTAGCTTTAACAATTTTAGTCATAAGATGTCTGCAACGTGGCAGTTTATAGTAATGTCTAGCACTGGGGAATCATGCCACAAACACGTTGCATCATGTCCCACCCAGTAACATTGTCTTGACACCAGACCGACTAGTCTTAACGCTAACTTCTTAATGCTGAGCGCCAAACGAGGCAGTTGCTTGTACCATTTTTAAAAGTCTTTGGAACGGCTCGGCCGCGGATCGAACCCGCGACACCGAAAGAGTATAATACTAATAAATAAATAAATAAATTAATTAATTAATAAATAAATAAAAAGAGAATTTTATGACAAGAAACTCATTTGTTTATGTTACAGTTTTTTTATATAACATACTCTTTGCAATGTAATAATTTGACAAAATATTAGACTAGCTCTTAACGCAATAGTTTTGGTCATTTAATCTGTGCACGGTTCAATTCATCTGTGCAAGATTCATTTGATCTAAGAAATTATTGCGTGTCTGACAAGTTATACATAAACTAATGTTATATTGATATTAATTATCTAATTGTAGCTCGAGCCCACACCTGTGATCCAATTATATCAGTCCTTCACTTGGTTAATATCTTTTACCACAGAAATTGTTTGCCCTCTGTTATAACAGGTGCCACAATATCCACTCGTGGAATGTAACTCGAAGAAGAGCAGGGAAAAATATTAATCTCTGCGCCCGAGCAATGTTTAGAGGAGTATTGGGTAATACATATATATCGATCGTTTTTACATACAACCTAACTAGTACTGGGTAATACATGTATATCGACCGTTTACATACAACCTAACCAGGATTGGGTAATACATGTATATCGATCGTTTAAATACAACCTGACCGCTTCGGTGGCCTAGTGGTTAGAGCGTCCGCCTCGGATGCGGGAGGTCGCGGGTTCGATCCCCGACCGAGTCATACCAAAGACTTACAAAAATGGTACTAACAGCTGCCTCGCTTGGCGCTCAGCATTAAGAGGTTAGTGTAAGGACTGATCGGCCTGTATATCGATCGTTTTTACATACAACCTAACTAGTATTGGGTAATACATGTATATCGATCGTTTTTACATACAACCTAACTAGTATTGGGTAATACATGTATATCGATCGTTTTTACATACAACCTAAGTAGTATTGGGTAATACATGTATATCGATCGTTCACATACAACCTAACTAGGACAAATGATAAATACACAACCTGATTTATAAGCGTATTTTACCAGTGGCACCCCAACCCAGGATCAATTTTCTTTAGCGTCACCCCAACTTTGTTACAAGAATTATTTTGTGTTAGTTGTCAACTTCTCTCCTCGTACCCTCCCCCCCCCCAACACCATATACATTTCTTGAAGAATTGCCCCCGTTAGGTTGTGGTGAAGGACAAATATGAAACATTTCAGCTGCAAAAACAAGCTCAAGACGTGAGTCAACGTCGCCTGAAGCCTGCAGGCAATTTCCCCTCCCCCAACCTCCCTGGCGACGCAATTTCAGTGCACACTGATAGAAGAAGAGCTCGGTCGCCTATTGTTTGACCCTATTTTTCAAAAGTATTTGCGGTGGCCTAAGTGGTTAGAACGTTCGCCTCTGGTGCGTGAGGTCGCGGGTTCGAACCCCGACCGAGTCATGCCAAACACTTATAAAAATGTTACTCGCAACTGCCTCGCATTAACAGGTTAGTGTTAGGACTGGTCGGCCTGGTGTCAGGATTAGTCGTTGTTAGGAGAAAAAAAAATTAGTATATACACTGTGTGTATGTGTGTGAGTGCGTGTTTGTGTGTGTGTGTGTGTGTGTGTGTGTGTGTGTGTGTGTGTGTGTGTGTGTGTGTGTGTGTGTGTGTGTGTGTGTGTGTGTGTGTGTGTGCTGCTACAATGTGCAACGTAGGTTTTTTGTTTAGAGGCTATATATTACGCGTGACAACTACGATTACTTGGTATTTGGTCTTAGAAGCAATACCTTCTGTACTTGCTTATAAGTCGAGTCAAACTGCAAACAACAAAGACCATGATCTGCCTTAACATAATGTACCTGCAGATCAGGATCTATGTTCTGCTAATTATTCCTAACAAACGTCACAGATCCAAAACTGCCGGCGTGTAATGGGACGGCAGATGTGGGTCTGTGCAGTTGGACTAGTCATATAAGTAAGTATACGCTACTTTAATTTATAGAAGAGCACTTGGAAACACATTTTGATGGCATTTTCTGCCTTTTAGTGTTGATGCTTTGCCAAACTCATCAGAACTGACCCAGTAACCCAATAATCTAAACGGTTCCCACATTCCAGTCTCGAGCCTATTTTTAAAGCTTGTTTGATGCTTGTCTCGCAAGCTTGGATGTCTCTTTTGTTGTTCCAATAGTGATCGACATAATTAAGGCAGAAAAGTGTAAATAGGTTATTAGAAGACGCAACAAACTGTGAAAAGCGTAGACCCAGATCCGCACATCGTGTTTTGGTTGATCGTTTGTCCTATTTGTGATTTAAAGCGTGATAATACCTTCCCTGATCTTCCAGTGCATTATACAACGACGAACATATCGGCAATTATAGTTTTATTATATGCTGGTAATGATAGCACAAACTCGACGTGAAAGTCTTTTTTATTTTAAATAAGACACATAACCATTGTAAAATCGACTTAAATATGTATTTTTGAAAGCGGTAATATTCCAGTGCATAGACTGCTAGGTGTAGCACTTTCCAACATGATTTTATGGCTAGTGAAGAATTCCTTGAACAAAAGTATTCATTTCGCTATTTCAGAACTACGACATCGATATGCGGGGACCCATAGTAATTATCTTTTATGTCCAGTTCGACTAAAATCAACCATCCATTGTCCTTCACGTCTACCGATCAATCCATGAGTCCTTTTTTTTTCACACGTAACTCTGATAAATAATTCAAATCCATTTCAATGCCTGTTACATGTACATGGGCCGTTTAAAGGCTTCGTCTTTACAGGTCCAATTTTGAAGGATATATTGCTCTTTTCCCCGTTAATTTAAACCTACTTTACAGCAGATCCTTGTACCATTATAGTTCAGGACCCATTCACCATTTTCAGATCTATTTGATAGTACATATCTGACGCAGTTTTGGTACAAATATTGTCTTGTAAACTTGCATAAGTCATTTGTTGGTTTAGTCTCGTATACTTCGCTTTTGATAGAGTTATGGTGATTCTCAAGCAATTTTAGTTTGCAGTCGGTACAGCTCAAGAATCATTCCACAAATTTTGATAGAATTAAGTAGGAAAATTGCTTCTTACACCAAAATTGGCCTTTTATTAGTTTTGTCTCGTTAGCAACATTTTGGACAGAGCTATGACCCTTGGTAATGAACTTGATATTGTTTCATGCGACGTTGCTTGGAAACAGCGTGGTTCAAGAACCACGCTACATATTTTGATGCAATTTGATGTAAACATTTATTTCATAAATCTAGTTCCAGCCGATTCGTACCAAAGACTTATAAGAATGGTACTAACTTCTACCTGGCTTGGTGCTCAGCATTAAGAGGTTAGTGTTAGGATTGGTTGGCCTGGTGTCAGGATAATGTGACTGGGTGGGTAATGATGCTACATGTCTGCGGCATCACTTTAAAGTACCACACTGCAGACATTATAGTGATATGACTAAACCTGTTAGAGTTACATTAAAAATAATATATAAAACACACACACACACACACACACACACACACACACACACACACACACATCTAACTCTGTCTTTATGGGTTTGTGGGTTTTGTCTCTATAGAAAGAATTATGGCCATCGTCGATCAACTACCCTGCCGTATGTACCGTCGAATCAAACTGCAAACAAAAGAGATCATGATTTTGCCGTATCATAATGCTCCTGCAGATCAGGGTCTGTGTTGTTTTTTTTCTCTTCTTATTTCTCTTATCAGATTGTACAAATCCAGATATGAATAGTGAGGTCATTGTAAAACTCTACACACAGAAATTACCCATCTATTCCCTAGCATCAGTTTCTGTGTGAGCTACATTTTTGAAATGTTTCAGGAATCATTATTATTCTTGTGAAATCGTTTTGTCCTTATCACCTCCTAGCCTTGTAGATTTTTGTTGTAGTCATCCGTATATCTGTTTCATGGAGACATCGCTCGGGTGCTGTTTTATTTATTCTCTTTCTGAAGAGCACATTTTTAGTTATCGCGAAAGACACAAGATCACGGATACATTTGATTGATTTTGAATGGTTTCTGCTGATCAGGTGTCAGCTGAACGGTTCTGATTGTTCTTTCGATGGTGTGTTGCAGTACTAGGCCCTAAGTCAACTTGAAGCGCGAGGCAGCCGCAGTTCCGTATTTGCCGACCCATTTCAGAGTTATCTCGTATATAATGTAAAGACATTGAAAAGGCAGACTCAGGAAACACGAGAAAATAAAGCAATAGTTGTCTAATCTAAAGCAGTGCACGAAAACATTTTTGTTGTGAAATTTAAAGATTCGGTATCATACAAGGAATTTTACTCGTTCTAATAGGTTTGATCTCAAACAGTTCGAAGGCAAATGAATGTAAGTTAGTCGTATTCATCTGCAAACTTATTCTAAAGCAATTTGGCCGCATTCATCCGCATACTTATTCTAAAGTAAGTTGGCCGTATTCATCCGCATACTTATTCTAAATTACGTTGGCCGTATTCATCTGATACTTATTCTAAAGTAAGTTGGTCGTATTCATCTGATACTTATTCTAAAGTAAGTTGGCCGTTTTCGTCTGATACTTATTCTAAAGTAAGTTGGCCGTATTCATCCCATACTTTTTCTAAATTAAGTTGGCCGTATTCGTCTGATACGTATTCTAAAGAGGTTAACAGCTAAAAGTAAGAATATATTTTCCATTAGAACTTTCATGTTGCCTTACGATTTTACGCTGATAACACGATGACATTTCAACTCTTTCACAAATACGTGTCCTGTTGGGCCTATCTTGTGTATTAAGAGTGGTAATACTAAAATGTGTCATATAGGACTACATCAACATTATCCCCTATTGAATCTTATTGAAAGACTAAATTGTGGTTTAGAGAAAACAACAACAACAACAACAACAACAACAAAAAACAGACCTCCAAATTGTACGGACCTTTATATTTTCATGTCTAGCCCACACAATGCCGCTTGATCGCCATGGTGGGCTTCTTCTCTTCTCCTATTTTCTTTATTAATATTAGTATTTTTATTTGTTTTCAGGACAACTGCACGTGGTGCAGTGTCAGCGGGAGACGCGTAGCACTAAGGCCAGTGAGCCTGCTTCATTTGTCAGAAGCAGAGCGTCTTGCCCTTCAGAAAATCGCTTTGTCACGGCTTCAGTCAATGAATCTCGGCTGTCCTATCGTCACTCCGAAAGGTGAGTCTTATTATAAATTATTTAATCTGTTGCATCATAGTGAATGCATTGTATTTCCAATCAAAAGCTTTTGCTACTACTTTTACAAAAAAGTTGACTTAATATAATCACAAATATCCCTGTTATTGTCATCAGTTTCGTACTATACTTGCGAGAGGAAAAATTGGAACTGAAACAGAACCCAAAACTTGGTGTCGTTTTTCTTCTTTTTAAACTTTTTGATATGGGTATAAGTTACGTACATATCACTAGAAGTTACAGCAACTTTGGTCTGTGTAAACACATAGTTTATCTTATCTCTATTTCCAAAACCGTAGAGAATAGAAACAATCATGATTTTGTCTTTTGAAGTGTCATCTAAATTTATTTACAGATTACAAACAATTAAAAGTTTCCTGTTTCGAAATGCTTATCGGCATTTTATCTTCCGCGACGCGTTGGGTGTAGTGATAGCAACGATACAGTTATCTTTGTCACATATCTGAATACCGCATTCTTTTACCTTGAAAATGAAATATAGAAGGCATATGAAACGAACTGGTTCCTTCGATCTATTTAATTGATATCCTTTTGTTCTCTGACTGTTCTACAATATTTCACATTTTAGCCTAAATATTTGCAAATCGTAACACCACAAAATGCATTATTTACTCAGACACTGTTTTCATATTTGTATAATTTACGTTATCTGAAGACAAAAATTTTAGCATTGTAAAATAATTAGTTTTTGCGCGGGCAATAAATTTCATTAGATGTACCTTAAGCATCAAAGAGATTTCAAAGCACAAGCCTCTTTTGAAGACATGTCAGATCAGCCTAGTTGCAGAAATCTTCTTTCCTCCCATCGACCGTAAGAATTATTGATTTTTACTTAAGAACTAATTAATGGACCAATAAATACAGGTTATTGAACGCAAGCTATTACAAGGTTGTGCTGACATAGCGCGTTTAAGAATTCGATCTAAAAGATGTTTAATAATTAGGTTTAGTATTTAATATCGACTCCAACCCTCCTGGTGATTTTACAAGACACACATGTACAAGAGTCAGAATTCGCGACACGGTTGTAAGGAATTTGCATGATTCTAGAAAAGTCTGATTTAGAAACGTTCTTTGCGAAATTGGTATACATCATCATCCTTCGTCGAACACTGCATCATTCCCCACAAAATGTCCAAAATAGGTCAGTTTAAGATAGCTTAGAGTCATCTTTTTCCATACTTTTTTTCCATGCTTTTTCCATACCTTTTTTTCCATGCTTTTTTTTTCTCAGTATTTTCATTATTTTCGTACTGGATTTTAGATTTAATTTTTATTTTTGATGCATAAGTTTGGAAACCGTGAAAAATGCACTGACGTAATAGTTGATATAACCAGCGAAGTGCATGCTATTTTTAAATAAAAAATGTTGTTTCACGAAGGACAAAATGTCTTTTCCCAGTTGTGTCATACTGTTTCTGGTAAGAACCATCAATTCAGTAAAAGTCTTTGCCTTTCATTTTTGTCATGTCATTCCTCGTGGCTTACCTTGCTAAGCAAATTCGTCATATATAATCGATGATTCAGCATTTCATTATTCTGCTCTACCCGCAGAAAATATTTTTAAACATGAAAGCTACATAACAACCTGTGCCCTGGAGATCGTCTTTCAGATGCACGTGGTGTCGTCACAGGGTTCTAATGTTGCTTGTCTTTGTTCATTTGATATTCGGTATCATTTAAAAATGAAATATATCTATATGTCTTAACTGAGATTTCGTAAGAAATATAGCCGATCATCTTACGTTGAACCATTTTATTTTAAGATGACTTACAAATTAAGTAGTTTCACTAAATATGTAGAACATGGAACCATGCACATAGAATACAGAATGAATATTTTACATGCTGTACTGACATAGCCAATACGAAATGAATATCATGTCCGGTACTTTTGACGATACATAAGTATTGAAATAGGAGTACTCATTTTTTCTAAAGTTAACCCGAGCTGGTTTTATTTGTCGTCGCGCATATCATATTCGCCACGTGGCCAATGAGTCTATTCATAGGTAGGGAATTATTTTATTGGCATGAATTATAATCTTATACTCTGTCTCTCTGAATGTACTCCAGTCCTATTCAGATTTCTGTTTTTTCTAAATTAATATGCAAAGGCAACCTGATCGGCGAAGCTTGGTTGAAAAGAAAATAAGAACAGAAGGCCGCCACACTGTATAGTACAAATAGTAAAAGTGCATGCATACGACACATAAAGTCATATGCCCTTATCTCTTTTTTGGGTGCTTTTACAAGGGTGTTTTCTGTGGTCTCATTTGACCGAGGTTGATGTTATTTTAGTCTTCCTTGTTTGCTAATTTTCATTGACAAGGGAACAATGCAAGTATTATCTACTCTGGGAGTCGAAGGCAGAAATTTCGATTTTCGTGCTTAAAAATATTTGTAGGATATTTAATTTTGTTCAGAAAAATAGCAGAAAGTGAAATTCTTCGTAAGAAAATTAAGACAATTTTTAAGTGTGTTAGAAAGGGATAACTGCCTTTTGTTTGCTGGAAAAACTCCGTTTGGGACGTAATATTACCCTTGATGTCATTATAGTCTCAAAAACTAGACTGTCGTAACAAATTTTTCACACATTAAAGGAACAAATCTTTCTTTTGTTCCGTGAAGATGCTCAAGGCCTCTTTTGCTGTCAAATGTTCTTGGTACAAAATATGTTCTTGAATTCGTGAATTGGTAACTATAAAGGATGATATTTGCCCTGGACAGGTTCAAGTAATGTATAGACTGAATGAGGCAGACTAAGGTTTTGAGTACATAGAAGATATCTACGTGGTGTTTTTTTTTTTAAGCACATATACGAAAATATTTCACGAGTGAAGTGGAAATATTATATTGTCACGAGTGAAATATTTACGTATATGTACTCAAAAATACCGCAGATTATCTATTTATCACATATTTTTTTAAAGTTCAAAACCGTCGATTTGCTTGGATTTTCTCCATTCTGTGTCGGTGTAATTAACAGCTGCATTACTACATCGATAAAAAAGAATCTCTACATTTTGCAATCATTTTAGGACAGCGACAGATTTATACTTATAATGTTAAAATAAGGAATATTCGAACGTAGATGAAGAGATTTTTATTTTTGTTAGAACATTTCATTTGCGCATTTCATATCACACAGCGGTTATATCGGACAGACTTCAGAGCATAACATTTTTATGCAAATGAATTCAGTAATTGTACGTTTACATGTGAGGATTTTCGCTCTTTATGTTGTTTATTTCTACATTCGAACGTGAATTTTTGTGTGACCTTGGCAAGCTTGCAGTTCGATAGCAGACGCTGCATCCAATTTTCGATTGTCACTTAATTTCAGTTTGCAATAAACACTAATCAACACTAATCAACGCCCGATGTATCCATCGTTTTCACACACGATTGTGATGCAAGTTAAAATTGCTACTTAAAAAAAAGCTATTACTATATTTATTCACTACTTTTGGGGTTTTGTTTTTTACTTTTAAAGGCGTACCGTTTGTCACAGAGTTTAATGAGCGACAAGTAGCAACAGGTCATGCAGTTCAGTCACTGACAGTTTCCGTAATTCATGTTGAAAACTAATTATAGAAAAGGTTAATGGTTGAAGTCAACTTTTTGCTGCTTGGAGCTGGTTTTTAGGCATTACTTAATGGCACCTCATTAACTGCATAAATGTACCGGCGCTGACACATTTAAGATTGAGAGAGAGAGAGAGAGAGAGAGAGAGAGAGAGAGAGAGAGAAGAAGAAGAAGACGTATGGAAAATTTAGTTACAAAAGTGATAAAAAATTTCTCCCACCCCTATGTTTCAAAATCACATTGTTAAATAGATAACAAATTCCCATATAAAATTCATTTGTACCCGAAACAAATAGTCATCGATACGATGGGAAAGATATGAATTATTTGATTTTATCTCCGTTTCTACTTCTGTCTGTCCGTGTATATATATATATATATATATATATATATATATATATATATATATATATATATATATATATATATATATATATATATATATATAGTGTGTGTGTGTGTGTGTGTGTGTGCTTTCGAGGACATTTAGCAATGAACCATATGTTCGTCATCCCTTTTTATACGCTTTTTTTATCTTAAAGCGCATGCTGCTTTTAGATTTCAGTTCATCATGATACTTGACATAGTACTGACAGTGAAGGTTTATTTGTGCTAGTATTAGATATAAGGTGGTATATTTAGCACCAACATACAACATAAAATGACGTAGACACTGATACATAGTATAAATAAATTATACACTTTGACCTCAACATTTACGGCCTTGTTTTTGACTAGGTGAAACTGGGTGTTCATTTTGTGACATACTTGTTCAATGAGCCATGTATTCTGAATATACAGTATCACGTATAAGTCAGTCAGTTGTTGTCCTTAGAGGGGTCCGGGGTGGCCGAGTGATATAAGGCGCTCGCCTCTACGGATCAATTACACATCTCACCTATATAGGTGAGAAAGCTGGCTAATAGCTTCCCGTGCTTCAGTGGTCCATCTTGGGATCTTCCCAGGTTCTTCCTCCATCAGATGTATTGGCAGCCCTATGATGTGCTGAAAATGGCGTTAAAGCCCACAAAACACAAACACGTTTATTGTATTACCTCTCAGTATTATTTTAATTGTTCGCTTATTGTATTACCTCTCAGTATTATTTTAATTGTTAAATACACCTTGTACATTTAACCGAAACTAAATTGTCGCTTTGATAAACTAGATAATTAGATAATATAACTGGTTTTTAAGATAAAAGTTAGATGTGCTGATGGTTAGTGCTACAAGGAGAACACGGTATTTTACATTTGCCAAAAATGAACGTTTATTTAAACAGTCACATTTTTTCCCTTCAAGAACATGGACAAAATATATTAATATCAAATGTCTTAACAAAATTAATGCAGCTCAGTTTTCGTCCTCTTCATTCAGTGTTGTAAGCTTAATAAAATCATCTGAACTATTCTCGAAATATGAAGTGAAATTGAGATGAGACATATTACTTGGTGGTGGTGGTGGTCTCACTGCAAAATGTAAGTGCGATGGTAATCCTGTTATCTCTGTTTATATCTGTGAAACGTGTAAGGGCAACACGACTTTTTCACGTGTACTTTACTGCCCGCTTCTAGTTAAACCCGGAGGCCTACATAGAGGAGCAGACATAGAGGAGCACTTGACATATTAATGTGTACCTCGTGTGCTTTATGCATGTATGTATATGTATGTATGTATGTGTGTGTGTGTGTGTGTGTGTGTGTGTGTGTGTGTGTGTAGAGTTTAAGGGCTCATCGATGAGCAAAAATGGCAGTTTAAAGGTCCTTGTAAAATTTCCAGGTAGGCAGAACATTCCAACCTTACTTAAATAACCACCATGATATAAAAATATAATAATCATAAAAAAATAAAGATGTTACAAAAAGGCCCCCAAAAGACACACAAAAAAAGATATTGAAGAAAATTGTCGCCAACTTTGTTATCTCCCCCAGAAACGCCGCAGATTTTGTTATCTCCGGGGAAGTAAACGGTATGGATATTCGCTTTCTTGTGCGTTTATTTGTTTGTGTCTGTATCCGTTACTACCTAGCTTCCAATGGCAGACCATGTTAGAGAGATTTTCTGTTCTTCCCATTCACACACATATTGGTGGGCTTTTGACTAGTGTCTCTCCCAGTTGTTGGAAACTTTCTGCGCCATTATGTTATGGTACTTTTTGCCAGCTGGCTCAGTCTAAGAATAAAAACATTACCCACTAAATACTAATGTAATCTTAAAGTTACCCTCATCAATGACAGTTTGAATGTTTTTATCTGATGCATTCAAGCAGTGGTTACTGTTGAAGGATAACTGTGATTTACCCTTAGCCGTCAGATACCATATAAATTGCGCACATTCATTTTGCTTGGAAAACGGTAACGAAGGCTGGTTCTGCAACACCAAGTACTTGTTTATATTTCGGCATACAATCCTTTCTCTACAAATAGCCGTTCTATAAACGTTCATGGTTAAATGTGGACCACATGATAAATAGACAAATCAGCATCCCAAAATACTTGGGTCACGCAGAACGACCCACAGTGTTCCGATTGACAAGTCACGTGTGTCACACTAAAGCAGTTTGGGATTGCGAAGTGCAGGCGACATACTGTTTGTATCATATTTCATTCTGTCTCATCTGTAATGGTTTTAACATTCGAAGATTTGTCCCTCCTACAAGTATCACCATTACAATCATATTAAATGCGACCACGCAGAGATCAAGCCCTTAATTATTAATGATTCTTTTCTTACGCAGACTTCACTTTTGTCAGTAATTGTTGGTGGACGCCAGCAAACTTCCCCAGTTTCCATTTTCAAATTCATGATTTTGAACATGTGTTTATTTGTAATTTAAAGTATTCTGTAGTTGGTCTCGGGACTGAGATAGCGTAATAGACCTCGAAGGCTTTATTTTCCATTTTATATGTTTGAATCTTTCATTTTAATACGAGGCATGTCCTCGGGGATGGATAGTGTGTCGGACTTTGTCATGGTTATAACCGAACTCGTCTTCGTTGTATTAGTCAGAGATTCAAAATCAGAGTATCACGTGTCACTCTTAAGTTCCTCAGAAACGCTGAAGGTACAACCGAAAGAAACCGAGACCAGCTTTTCACAGTTGCTTAATGATGCCGGCAAAGCGGGTAATTCTTGTGATGACTTTTGAAAATTGCTTATGAGGGATTTAGAAGGATTACCAATTATTTTAATAAAAACGACAAACATTAAAGCTTTAAATGACAGCTGCAACTGTCATAATAAATAGTCATTACGTATCAATAAAAAAAAAATCATCATTGTTGAAAAATATTTTTATTGATATATAGTCAGTTTTATTAAACAATTTAATTTGTTGTTTTACACGTAATTGTAGCCAGTATTTAGCCAATACATCTCTTTATTTGCGGGCAATTTTTTTAATTGCTTTGCATCAGTGTTATCTTGTTGGTTAAATGTGTGGCATGTTCGAACGCACGTGCTCGCCTCTTGAAGCATATTAAACTCCCAATACACCGCAATGGGCTCTTAAAATCACTGTACATGTACTTGCAAGGGGGATACACTCAATTTGCGTAGTAAACACTGAACAGCAGATTTGTTGATATTACAGTCTGGTTCCCATTGAGAAACAACAATATAATAGGTTTTTGCGCCAAGAGCAGGCATTGAACCCTCCTAGAGAGTAAAGATTTAATTGCATCCTGTTCACGGTTCTCGTGTCAGGGTCATTTAAATACAAAAATTAAAACGCGTCATTTGAACTGACCGACTACAACCCCGTAGACCCTAATATGTTGGCATTTCGCACTCCTGAACATTTGTATTTTCAAATGACCAACACAAGTTATGTAATACCGTACTCGTTAACTCAACACGAGGTTATAATTGTTTAAGTGCAGCCGTGCATGGTATACCAAGTATCACTTTTTATTTTGACCTAGAACCTTCTGATTGGTTGTTGTTGTTGTTCATCATAATTCCTTCGTGTAAAATGATTAAAGTTGTTTAGGATTCATAACAATATAAATATGATTATCTCTCAATGCATCCTTGTTGACAGTTTTCATATGGGTTCACAATATGGTCTGTTTGGGCCTACATGTGGTATATTGGCGCAGTGGCCATCTCATATCATGGGGGAATTCAGGAATAACCTGGGGGGGGGGCTAAATAAGTAGGCAAGGCGTCTGTGCGATGGTTCCAGGAAATAATTTTAGCCATCTAAATGTAAATAAACCTTATTCTAGTAAACGTTCCAGTTATTTGGAGCTCATTTTTAAGTGGCCGGGGGACGGAGCTCCGGCTCTGACACCCTGCATCAATGAAGCATATTCAACTCCCGATATACCACCACCACCAGCAACACCGACCGTAACCTTTCGGCAGCTCATGCCTTAAAGGAGAATGAAGAGGTGCAAGTTTAGCGTGACAATTCTGACATTAAAAAAAACCAAAACAAAACAAACGCACACTTTAAGTCCCGTGAATGGCCCCTATCACTCTAAGTCCCGTGAATGGCCCCTGTCGAGTGATCTAAAGTGCTCGCCTTTACGGATCACTGCCATCTCACCTCTGTCCGCGTGAGTTCGAGTGTATGGCTTGGCCAATATGAATATGTGAGAAATCTTGCCAGTAGCTTCCCGTGGGTCGGTGGTTTTAACTGGGGTTTTCACAGGTTCTTCCTGCCACTATGTATAGCCTATCGTGTGCTGAGAAATGGTGTTAAATTCACGAGTCCCATGAATCGTAGACTTAAGTTGACACGAATATAGGACTAATTTATCAAATAATTTTTTGTTTTGACGGAAAGATCTTTCCATTCTTCAAACCAAGTTTTATCGCTTCTTTCCGAGTAAAACATATGTCATCACATGGTAATTCCTCAAAACGACATGACGTTTGGTTACCTGTAAAGATATTTAATGTGGGTTTGATCAAGTTTACTTATGTACTTGTTGACCGTATCAAAACTTAGCCGCGGAAAAATAACAAGATGACCACCTTAGGCCACACACAGGCAGATTTTATTTCCTTTCGTACACTGTAGCTCAACAATGACTACATTAAGTAAGTACCATTCTTGACTAAACATTACATCATAAATGATTATTATCGTTAATGACTATAAATGGATGACTACTTATCATTTCTATTTATCTTTAAAATTGTCTCATTTTGTTTTCTCCATATCATTAACGTTGTCGTCTTATATTCATTCCTCCCTGTAAGTGGGTTTCGGTGAGTTAAGTTTCAAATTATGTTGATTTCTTTTTTATCTGAATGAGTCAATCATTTTTATTTTTGACCATCTGAGGTTTGTAGCATGGACTGTTAAATTATAGAAGCGGCAGATGAATAGAAAAGCACCCTGTACAGATCGTAACCATTTCTCACCTGCTGCTGGATGTCAAACTTGTTATGGCTATCACTAGATAAAGACCACATCATGACTATTCAATCATAATCTTAAATTAATCAAAGTTCATTTATGACTTGTCAATTAAAATGATTAATTAACGTTAATGTAAACTGTCTTGTATCTACAACGTTGACAGTCCAAACCTTATAGAATGCTATTTTTTTCGTGTCAATTGTCTTCTGTCAAATTATTGTTCCGACTGAAATTGCCTTTCGGCAGAGTAAGATTCTAGTTGTACAATTATTTGAAATAGCCCATATTAACTTTGAATTCTTTTGTCCAACATTCTAAAACGTTACTTTTCGGAAAGTTTGCATTGTTTGCATTTTTTATGTTCTGGGATCCAACTCTTCAAGCTCATAGACTAATCTGTTTAGACCGTTTACCTTTGGATATTTCAGAATCTTCTTACAAATCTAAATACAAAAATTGTTGATGTCTGCATGGTTCTGTCTAATGTAAAAAAGCATGCATAATGTTATTGGTAACCCCTTGAATCAACGTATCTAACATTCTTTCTCTACGACGAATACTATCGCCCTTGTAGTATTGTAGGTGGTAAAGACATTTTTGTTTTGTATTTCAGTAAGCATCTAAGCGTGGCGCCATATTGAAAGGCGTACCACCCTTCAAGCTTGACAAGGGTCCATACATTTTATCCACATTATTGGTTAATCCATAGAGAGCTGTCATAAATTCAGTCTTTCATTATGCCATCAATGTCAGGCGTTCGACTATATTTGCATATAATGACCGATCAGTTCTTCAACATGAATAAATAAATGTGTGGTATCATTGGTATATTCAGCGGTTTTCTTGTTTTTTTTTTTTTAACACGAAATCCTCAGACATTGACGTGGTAGGCCATCTTTTATGTGGAGTATACATGTGTCTTGCCTGCATGCATAATGTGCTGGTCAAGTCATCCCACGAAAGGTTAAAACCTAAGGAAGATTAACTCTATAGTGAGCAGAAGGACCTAGTTGGTGTTATGTCACGCGACACGCGTTTGAGATGGGGCGGACTTCCTTTTACAAGGGTCTAACGGATGCTTAAAAACACTCGAATAAGACAAATTTGCCTTATACAGTTTCATTACCAAGGGTTGCATGTTGTGTTCATATCTTTTGAACCTAAATTATTTACATTTGATCGATTGACATTTTAAATTCTGAAGAATGAAATATAGTATGGCTGTTTTGCATAACTGAACACAGTGCTGGCTTAGTTTATAAACTATTTGTTAGTTTCTCTCTGTTGACCTGAATCTTATGCATTTAAAATCTTGGAGAAATTACATACAAGTTTTTCGCGTTTGATTTTTTGTGATTTATGTTTTCCAGGTGAAACACAGGTTAGATAGTATTCATTAAATAGAACTTATCTTTGATGTAATTTGGTCCTCTCTCTCCTTCTTGCACATTATTTATGACTGTAACAAAGCTAACTTTGATAACCAATAACCAGTGGACTAAAATCAGCTGCTGCCGTTACTAATACTACTATTGTACTATTTTACTGGAGCAGTTTTCAATACTACAACTCATCCTTCTGCGAAAGATAACTAGTCCAACACAATATATTTTATGAATAATGATAATTGTTTTTTAATTCATTTTTTAAAAAATTAATCTAGTAATTTGCGTTCTAAATCGCTTCTTACACTAGTATTACGAGTTTAAACAGACATGCATTGACGGCCATGTAAAGGTCACCTCTTGGTCTGAGTGATGACCAGTGTCATTACTTGACATATGGTCGTGATCATTATGCCTTGCGCATTGTAGAATACACCAGCTAACCCCAGCCAGTACACGTTCGTGTGATTTATTACCAGAGCAGGCCTTTTGAAGAACCGCTTGGAGTCAATCCACGATTCAAAACATCTTTTTGGTCGCTTGATGCACAAAGTGCAGACTGAAAAATGAGACAGGTCAACGCTTTAAACTCCGGGAAATGTCTTTTGAAATTTCCAAGAATCTCATCCAAATATGTTGAAAATGCAGTAGGACCCTAAACAAAACAAATGCACATGCAGGCATACTTTAGCTTCAGTAAAAGTGCACTCCTTAACAACTACTGTTTTATATATCATGATGTACATTGATCAGTACATTTCCTGGTTTAATAGAAGGCAACTTAATCCATTTGGGGCAAGTCAATGCAAAAACTAGTTGTATGCACATTTAATAGAGTTTGTCTGAGTACTATTACAATTAACCAATATTATTAATCTTGTAATCAACTTGAAACCAAGGAGAAATACCAAGTCTCATTTGTACTGTTTAATTTATTGACAGGGAAAAACAATTAATTAGCTCTTGCTTAAATGATATCGAAGTAAACGTGTACATTAATTGGAAAAAGTTCACAAATGAGAGGGATCATTCACCTTTATTGCTTTGTGTGAAGGCGTTCACTTGCAAAGTTTGTAACAATCATTTGGTAAAATTTCATCCTATCGCCTTTTTTGTTCATGCATTAATGAGACTGCATAACCTTGTTTTTTTTTGTTTTTTTGACGGCAGTAGTTTCTATAATTTTCATTTGCCGCACTTAATATAATATGATATCGAACTGGAACTTACTAAATATTGTAATCGCACGAATTTTCCTCGTTGCCGTGTCATAATTTTTAATGAAGCAAAATCACCGAACTAGCAATTTTGAAACAGCATAAATCAAAAGGCTTTCTGTCTTCAAAACTCAAAATATAATTTAAACCTTAACAAAATAAACATATGCAGCTATAGGTCATGTCGCAGACGCTAGCTGAAAAAAATGTATGAACTTATTTCAGTCTCGTATATAGCATAATTTTGACTCCCAGTAATTTGTCCAAAAGAACGCGTAATGTTAATATGTACTTCTCTGGTCAGTTAGTCTCTCTCTCTCTCT
>JAECUM010040284.1:0-50027 GCA_016617855.1 Megalonaias nervosa | reverse complement strand
TGTGGATAGTAAACATGGTATGTTTTATGCGTTCTCGTCCATTTGTGTGGATAGTAGATATGGGTGTGTTTTATGTGTTCTCCTCCGTTTGTGTGGATAGTATAGTATGTTTTATGCGTTCTCGTCCGTTTGTGTGGATAGTAGATATGGGCGTGTTTTATGCGCTCGCGTTCGTTTGCGTGGATAGTAGATATGGGTGTGTTTTTTCTTCTCCTCCTTCGTTTGTGTGGATAGTAAATATGGCAAGTTTTATGCGCTCTCGTCCGTTTGTGCGGATAGTAGATATGGGTGTGTTTTATGCGTTCTCGTTCGTGTGTATGGATAGTATAGTATGTTTTATGCGTTCTTGTCCGTTTGTGTGGATAGTAGATATGGATGTGTTTTATGCGTTCGCGTTCCTTTGTGTGGATAGTAGATATGGGTGTGTTTTATGCATTCTCATTCGTTTGTGTGAGTAGTATATATGGTATGTTTATGCGTTCTCGTCCGTTTGTGTGGATAGTAGATATGTGTGTTTTTTTCTTCTCTTCCTTCGTTTGTGTGGATAGTATATATGGTATGTTTATGCGTTCTCGTCCGTTTGTGTGGATAGTATATATGGTATGTTTTATGCGTTCTCGTTCCTTTGTGTGGATAGTATATATGTGTATGTTTTATGTATTTGCGTTCGTTGGTGTGAATAGTATATATGTGTATGTTTATGCGTTCTCGACATTTGTGTGGATAGTATATATGTGTGTGTTTTATGCATTCGCGTTGGTTTGTGTTGATAGTAGATATGGGTGTGTTTTATGCGTTCTCGTCCGTTTGTGTGGATAGTATAGTATGTTTTATGCGTTCTCGTCCGTTTGTGTGGATATTTGATATGCGTGTGTTTTATGCGTTCGCGTTCCTTTGTGTGGATAGTAGATATGGGTGTGTTTTATGCATTCTCATTCGTTTGTGTGAATAGTATATATGGTATTTTTATGCGTTCTCGTACGTTTGTGTGGATAGATATGTGTGTTTATGCGTTCTCGTCCGTTTGTGTGGATAGTAGATATGGTGTGTTTTATGCGTTCGCGTTCCTTTGTGTGGATAGTAGATATGGGTGTGTTTTGTCTTGTCTTCTTTCGTTTGTGGGAATAGTATATATGGTATGTTTAATGCGTTCTCATTCGTTTGTGTGGATAGTATATATGTGTATGTTTCATGCGTTCTCGTCCGTTTGTGTGGATAGTATATAAGTGTGTGTTTTATGCATTCTCATTCGTTTGTGTGGATAGTATATGTATAAGTGTTTTATGCGTTCTCATTCGTTCATGTGGATAGTAGATATTGGGTTTTTTCTTTCTCCCTTTCTTTTGTGTGTGTGTATTGGTCTTTATCCATATCAAATTCATTTCACTTACCTACTTACCTACCTACCTACAGTATCGCGTATTCAGGTCGGCCAGTTCAGTGACGTCACTGAAGCTAGACATTTTGAGGCTATAAATATAGACTTGAGTTTTCCACAGCTTGTAGCCATACATAGAGACTAGGTCTAAATGAAAAATGTGATTCGCGTTCGTGTTCGGCTGTTGCCATTATTCCCCTAGTGTTGAGTAAAGTTACGTCATTGAAGCTGGAAAGTTTCAGACTATAAATATAGACTTGGGTTTTTCACAGGTTGTAGCCATAAATAGATACTAGGTCTAAATGAAAAATGTGATTTGCGTTCGTGTTCGGCTGTTGCCGTTATTCCCTAGTATTGAGTAAAGTGACGTCATTGAAGCTGCAAAGTTTGAGACTATTAATATAGACTTGAGTTTTCCACAGTTTGTAGCTATAAATACATACAAGGGCTTTTAAACAGGAACGTCACACAAGTTGAGACTATAAATAGATAGTGGGCTTTTCCAAAGGAATTTCCCATAAGTTGTAGCTGAAAATAGATGAAAGGATGAGAAAAAGAAGAAAAATATCCTGCAGAAGATGAGTTGCTGGTGGAGAAGAAGGGAGGAAGGTAGAAGAAAGCTAAACGACCCCTTTCAGGGCGACTCACATGTCTCGAAAAGATGTCAAATCTCTCTTGCCTAAATTTTTTTTATTCAATTGTATAATTTATGTTTAACTCCCAAAAACATTATTCTCTTACCTAAAATATTTTTTAGTCTGTTGTATAATTTGGGTATGATAGATTAATGTTCATGAATCTATTGTTGTGTTGTATATATCTCTGTCTCTAACCATGTTTCTATGTCTCTATATTGTATGTGTCCCTACCTAGGTAGCCGCGCGTATTCAGGTCAGCCACTTGTCACATTGTTACCAATCTCCAGTACCGCGACGTCGTCCCAATGTTTGTCCCTATTAACCTTTGTCCCTATTAATGCATTTCACCCTATAAATAGTTTTGACCCTATAAAACCCATGACGTCACCAATGTTCATTTCCCATTGACCTACAGGTGCCATTCCCATGTTAAATTCCCATTGTCGCCAAAGTGCCCCCATATACTACTTACAAGTGATAACATCGTATACGTATACAGGTGATAACATCATACATGCACAGAGATACAGGTGATAACATCTAATATGTACAGAGACAGGTGACAACATCTTATGTGTACAGATACAAGTGATAACATCTTATACGTATCGAAACAAATGATAAAATCGTACATGTACAGGTAATAACATCATTTAGCTATAGATGCTAGTGATAGCATAGCAGTTTTACTTAATTATTAACATAACAATATAGATAACTATCAGCACAGTTGTAGAGGAAAGAAGAAGAAAAACAAACAAAACAAACATTCGAACAAACAAAATACACTTAATATGTAACTGAGAACGAAAGCAAAAACACAAGCAATAAAGAAATAAAAAAAAAAGAAAAAAGAAAAGAAAACAAAAGAGAATGAAAGAAAGAAATATATCAGACTGAACAAAATATTCACACAGTCGTCTTTCACCAGTCGAAAGGAGCTCACGCAATATTGAACAAAATCGGCCTGTGCACGGACTCCTGTATTCTTGAACTTGTCATAATATAAAGACATACATAGAATGGTTTGTTTTTTCACTGGATCTTACGGATATGTCTATAATATGTTTAGGCCCAGTGCCGGATTCCCCAATAGGCAGAGTAGGCACCGGTCTATGGGCCCCACGCCTGTTAAGGGCCCCGCGACAACGGATCAAAATAATATTGAATTGATTTATTAGGAGATAATTGGCGAGGGGGGCCCCAAGATTTCGACTGCCTAGGGGCCTCCACAGGGTTTAATCCGGCACTGTTTAGGCCTATAAATCAGCCCCCACCCCCACCCCCCGTGATGATATTGATTGGCGGTTTAGGGGCTGATATCACCTATTCATTAAAACCTGCAAAACTCTGTAGCGAGTTTTGGTTGTACACATCGGTGTACATTTGATACACTTACCGGCATTTCTCACGGTTGTGGAGTTACCGTCGGCTGATGAGTTCTTTTGGTGGCGTGCACATTATATTTCTGGAGCAAATCCTATTTTTGGTGAATTGTAAATCCAAGTGTAACAGCACAACCCTCTGTCCAGTGGCCATCTTGAATTTCGCGCTAGATATGACTGTTACCAATTATCGGTATGTGTCTAAAGTGTACGCAGGTTTGTTCCGGAAATATTTGTATGCAGCAAAATTGCACATTTTAATGAACAGGTGACATCAGACCCGCATATCGTCCATCAATATCAACACAGATTTGGGGAGGTGGGATGATTTATCGGACAAGTATATGTTATGTACTAAAATGTTATAATATATGACTTGTAGAGGCCAAACAACAAAAACAAAAAAGCAACATACTAGTCCTACCTACACCGGGGACACGATCTAGAATCTCTCTTATTAACTGCCTATACAAATCCCGGGTATGACTATGGTCTCTTAATTCAAGCTATTCTATGGGAACGTGCTGCATCTTCTAGTACTAGTAGATATTATCTAGTTTCAGCTGGCACCGTCCTTACAATTTCATCCAGTGGCACGCAGATCAGACCGTAACCATGATGAAACAGGCCTTGTTGAATAAAACTAGAGTGACCTAGATCTGACCTCGTACAATATCACACCATTAATCTCAGCTTGCTCAAACTGTATCTGTATAAATAATTTGCAGATATCAGTCTCGAGAAGAAACGGCAAATACTGCACCCTCTTGCGGTTAATTTTTGTATCAAGCGGATACGTGAAAATGTGTGCATTGAGGGTATGACGTCATAATGTGCACACGTCAAAAAGACATACACATAGCTATATGCAAAAACGTTTACAGCCAAATTGTTCTTATTACATTCGTTCCAACTGATATAAAGTTTCCTTTTCTTTACCCAAAAAGATGTGAACTGGTGGGCTTTGTTTTCATTTTTAATTTTATATACTCTAAGTCAACACTCTGTGTCACCCACTGCCCCATCATTGGGGCGCCTTGTTTTCATTTCACTGGGTACTTTTCACAGGGCCCCAGAGTACGCAAACCGCTCTCGAGTGATGTAGGCAAATAAAGGAGGAAACTGCATGCACTGATGGTTTGATCCAAGGGTCAGCATCGTTTTACGTTGTCTTTTGAGTAATTTATTCATTAATTTCTGGCGAAAAGGATGAGAAGTTAACAATCATAGTGTTCGAGTTGCTGGCTCAAGGTTTGAAAATGTCTCTATATCCCTTTACTTTTTGAGAATCCATTCAAAAATGAGTTAAAACCATCAGCATACGTTTTTGCAAGAATGTGGCTGATTTCAGCTTCTTGTGGCAGCGGCATTTCGAGTGAAGCGAGAAAGTCACCTGATAGCAGTTTGCCATTATTTTACCAGTCAGTAGATTGATTCTACTTGTTACCAACCTATCATACTGACCTGACAATTAAGGTCAGTTACCAGCCAGAGACTAGGACGGCATATCAGGACAATTACATAATTCCCTGGTTTTCTACCGATTTTCACCTTTGAAAAATTCCAATAGAGTGGTACAGCGTAAAAAGGGGGAAATCTCCCGAAAATAACAGAGAACTCAGCCGTACGCCGATATACTCTCGGCAAAAAAGAACCATGTAAAGAAACATTATAATACCCGTATGGAATTATTTATACATGTTCAGCACAAATAAAGTTCTCCTTTAAACTGATACTTGAAGAAAGTGACCTGGTAAAATTGCGATTAAGAAAATATCATCTCAGTCGATAAGTGGCCCCTATGAAAGTACGATGGTAAGTGACGTATGTAGCACGACATTAAGCATATGAGTATAAAATGGCGGCTGCTGTAGTATTTCCTAGTTGCTTTTCCCATCATTGGTGGAAAGACTCGAGTATGTTCCGATCGCATAACAAGATACAGACTGTCCGTTCTTCTCTTGATTTCAAGCGAACAGCTTGAACTCAGATTTCATACGATGGCAGATCTGGAACAATGGTGCTTTACAGTTGGCTACACGGTATAAACGTTTGAAGATGATAAATAACACATACAACGGTTGTTCTACGTTGCTTATTCACCAATGGTTATGCAAGTCGATACAAGGTCGCGTATCTAAATAGTTTATTTGCCCAATTATCATTTAAGATAATACGAAAGGTTACATGAGATCAGAGCAATTACTAGTACTCAGTGCATGTTTCTGAAATTCTTTAGCCTGCATGTAACCAGCCTACAATGTTTGATTGTACTTTCCCCTCCCCAGCACTAAATAAAATAAGAAATAAGTTGTAAACTAAGCGAGACTACTGACCTTGCATACTAGACAGAAATTTTCTTGACTTGTGATAAAGATAATTCAACCTGATACGACATTTAATCACATTGTCAGTCGACGGCATTTCCAGCAAATATGAACACAATATCCATCTAAGGACGAAAATCACTACCTTTTTAAAATGAATCTGGATTCATTTATGCCAGTTAGTCCCCATATTCGATATAAATGTATGGTCTATTAATCAAAATACAAGGCCAATTTTCATGGGATTTTGTTTTTAAGGTCCTTTTCAAAGTCAAAAATACAATGTTAAAAAGACAATATATTTCTTATATGTTTTGCATAAATCAGCTCTCATCTTTATAAAATGCCAAAAAATATTTACTGACTTATTTTCAATCTATACAAAAATTTACGACACTTTGTATATTTTTGGAATTTTAATGGGAGTTTTCCCGATATTTAAACAAAATACAGAGGTACTCGACTGCCATTTATGTGAAAATATTATGTTTGTACATATGTTAAAATGACATTTTTATACCTTGAATACCTTGTATTGGTAGCAAAAATGTAATTGAAGCTTAAACCGTCTTCCGTTTAGCCCAGATTGTAGAATGACCGAAGTGCTTCCAGATGTTTCATGTTCGAATTCCGTTAAAGATTTTATTTTTCTCTTTCACCTGTCAGAATCAAGCTAAGTTGTTTTATTTTATTTTTTCTAGACGAGCCAATCCTCTAAGTTTTTTGTTTCTATATATTCCTTATACAAGTTTTATGGCCCTTCAGATGGACCTGTATGACACTGGTAATGTCTTTCCATATTGACCTGTATGACACTGGTAATGACTTTCCATATTGACCTGTATGATACTGGTAATGTCTTTCCATATTGACCTGTATGACACTGGTAATGTCTTTCCATATTGACCTGTATGACACTGGTAATGTCTTTCCATATTGTTCAGCAAGCAGCCACAATTGATTATTATTTTCTGTCTGCGCGTCAGAGAAAGTGTTCATTTTAAAAAAATACTTTAACACTACTTCAATTGAAATATTTTATACGCTAGAGCTTGAAAGTATTGTACAGAACAAATATAGGTCTATGTACTTTGCGCTCCTCCATTTTGTCAGCGTCGACCGCCTCCACAGTGAGATAACGGCATACTGACAGGCGAATTTATGCATAAATATCAAGTTTACGTTGTTAAAGAGCTGGACATTTCGGGGATGCTAACATGTGGTGGTTTACATTTGCAACATATCGAGCATCTTGATTCTGTTTCAGTTTGGTTCATCTAAATTTTGGGGTTCCCAAATACAAGCGATAAATTCTTAATTTGATGTGACTAAGGAGTCATATGCTGTTTCCTTAACCTTGTTCATAACTCCTTTTGAAGACCCCAAGTCGTGTATTTGCATTAGCTACTACAATATTGATACATGAGCCTAGTCCGATAAATCAAACCCCCCAAATCTATGTTCAAACTGATAGACGATATGTGGATCTGATGTCACCTGTTTATTAAAATGTGCAATTTTGCTGCATGCAAATCTTTCCAGAACACTCCTGCATAGTTTAGACACTTACCGGTATTTGATAACAGCCATATCTAACGCGAAATTCAAAATGGATACAGGACAGAGGGTTATGCTACTCCACGTGGATTTACAAGTCGCCAAACACAGGAGTTTATCCGGAAATAGTATGTACATGTCGTCAAAAGAACCCTTCAGCCGACGGTAGCTCAACAGCTGGGACAAATATCGGAAATGTATAAAATGTACAATGATGTGTACAGACATAACTGTCTGCAGATTTTTGTAGGTTTAATTGGGTAGGCGATGTCAGCCCCAAAACCGCCAGTCAATATCACTATAAGCGTGGGGCTGATTTGTCAGCCTAACTTCAGCACCATTTGAAGTTTGATATATCAACACAGCATCAATAGGAATCAGACGATGTTGTTATTGCGATCACAATGTCAAGTTTCAGACTTTGATAACGAAAGCAGAAATATCGTTCGGGGTTTTCTTGGATGAAAGAACTAAACTGTACGTAGTTATTTAATGACATCATTTATTATTTCATTAGGAGAATACTAGATAACAGCGGAATACAGACATTAAGTCTAAATTTGTACTTCAGATTGGTATTACGTAACTAAGAGTCCAGGTCCTCATTATTCGAACCTGTACTGAGCGTAAATCCCAAGTTCAAACTCAATTTCAAAATAGTAAAAGATCATACTTGATATTAAGAAAGAATTTATGTCTCTGGAGCTTTGAATTATAATAAAGGGACTTAAGTTAGGAATATCTTAAAGTTTTGTGGTCCTAACTTCATTCTAAAGTAAACTGTCAAAACTTGCAGTCTTTGAGCACGAGTGTGAAATTTGTGATCAAGTCTCGGCGTCATGTTGCTTTACTCAACATTTTGAGCAATAAAGTTTCCCTGAAAATTTTGCTCGCACTCAACAAATACAACCTTTTAACTGGTTAGAATATTTTCGAATAAGATTCTGAGTCGAATAAAATGCCCCTGGGCGGGCATCTGTGACTCTTGGATTACGACGCTCTCACAATTAGGGTACCACGGCTCCCAATACCCCAGGGAAATGTTGGATTATATCTTGGCTGGAAGAATAATGTAATTTGATAAAAAAAAATGTAACTACTTAAAAAAACGGCAAGTTCAAGATCAATGAAAGTTGTGTCAGAATATTTCTGCGAGCCAATCCGAAATTAAGTTATCGTAATCCTTTGATACAGCTTGAAAGGGAAATTTCTCAACTCATTGTAACGCAACCCTCACGCTCGTTTTTTTTTTTTTTAAACCTGTAATCATGCCTTTCCTCACACACAACAAATGACATATCTATAATTAAAAATCATGTAATGGGCTCATTATTAATCTCTTTGTGCTTATTTCCTATTTAAATCAACAAATTGACAGGAATCGCTTCACCTATCTATCCATTTTTAAAAAATATTTCTTAATTAAATTATTAACAACGATTTTCTGCCAATGATTTATTATTGAACGGATCGTGATAAAAAATGTATATTGATGAATTCGTAGATCATATGAGCTTATGATCATTCTGGTCAAATAAGCGATGTCAGGTCTGTACATTATACAAGTATATGGGTGAATCTCACAAAAACCTATACCCTCTAAACAGGTCTTTCTTTGTAATCAAAAGTGCTTAACACGCATTTGTTCTTTTTTTATTTTTGAAAATGATATAAGCAATACGACTGCATAAACATGTTTAATGTCATCAAAGGAAATTGTAAAGAAAATAAGGGAAGACCAGGTCAGTCATTTTTTCCAACTGCTTGAAAATAGGCCAAAGTAATCGAAACCTAATCCAAAAGTTTATAAGATTTGGCAGGAGCCGATCTGGGGGACGGGGGTAGAACCAGCGGGTCCCACTCTTTAAAATGTTCGCGAAACAACCGGAACATTTCCAAGAGTAAGTATTCTTTACAGCTAGATGATTAAAATTATGTCATGAATACCTTTAAAATGCAAGAGCTTCTCTCTTCCGAGGGCTTCTCTCCCTCCCCCCTCCTCCAGGTTTCTATTCCACAGACCCCTTGCCTACATGTTTTCGCCCCCTCATAAATAAATAGCAACTAACAAACGTTCTTTTGGGATCTGCTATGATTTATCAAGGGCATTTAGAATTTTTTTTTCGAAAACAAATTATACCACATTATCTTCGTCGACTTCAACAACGACAACAAAAGCAACAACAGCAATATCAGCAAGAGTTTTGTTATATTCAAAACAAAAGAGCCAAAAAGGAAAGTCAAGGTTAATTCGTGATCTTAGAAATCACTCTAAACATACCACAACCTGATCATTTGCAGAGACTACTTCAACGAAGCCCATTTGAAAGTTAAAGAAAGCATTTGGTAAAAAGTTTCGTGAGACACATGATGTTTGTGTGTGTGTGTGTGTGTGTGTGTGTGTGTGTGTGTGTGTGTGTGTGTGTGTGATTCGGATTTTTAACATAGCTTTAACAATTTTGCAGTCATATCGCTACGATGTCTGCAGTGTGGCAGTTTATAGTATCTAGCACTGGGGCATCATGCTGCAGACATGTAGCATGATGTCCCACCCAGTCACATTATCCTGACACCAGGTCGACCAGTCCTAACACTAACCTTGCCAAGCGAGGCAACTGTGAGTACCATTTTTGAAAGTCTTTGGTGTGACTCGGTCGGGGTTCGAACCCACGACCTCCCGCATCACCCGATGTCGTAAGAAAATTAAATTGAAGGGAGGCCTTGAACTTAAAAACAAAAAGATTAAGAAACTCTTCTTTCTTGGAAAATCTGTGTAGCAAGCATCAGTGGAAGTTTTAGTGCATTTGTAGAAAACTGTATTAATAGTTGTTAGAGAGAAACTCACTCACTTCATGCGTACATGTTTCCTCCGAAAAATTACTTCATGTGAACATTATTTCTCTGATCATCACTTTATTTGTACATTATTTCTCATAGCCATCACTTTATTTGTACATTATTTTTCATTGCCGTCACTTCATAAATACAATATTTATCATATCATTACGTTATCTTTATATTATTGTTCATATTCATAACTTCATATGTACATTATTTCTCATATCCATCACTTCATCAATAAAATTTTTCTCATATCCTTTACGTTATCTGTATATTATTTCACATATCTGTTACTTCATGGGTACAATATTTCTAATATCCATTACATTAGTGGTACATTATTTTCTCATATCCATCACTTCATGTGTACATTATTTCTGATATCCATCACTTCTTGTGTACATTGTTTGCATATACATCACTTCATATGTACATTATTTCTCATATCCATCAATTCATGTGTACATTATTTCTCATATCCATCACTTCATTTGTACATTATTTCTCATATCCATCACTTCATGGGTACATTATTTCTCAAATCCATAATTTTCTATCCTTTCCTAAAATTTAATTTTTAAAAATAATTTAATATGCTGACAAAAGTTTGTGTATTCTCACGAAAACACGAGGCCAGCTGGAACTAATATCGCTCACCTAGCATAACTTACCATATTTTACCATCTAGCATAACCACCATTTCACGAAGCAGGCTAATGTAGCATTGCAAAAACATAGGTAATGGAAACTCTCCCAAGCTTGATATCATGCTGAGTTTTACCTATTTTATTATATCTTCATAAAAATTTCTAAAGATAATTTTAAACTTAATATACAGCCTCTTGCTCATAATCGAAGCTTACAAAGATCTCTAATGATATAAACCAATTAGGAAGTTTTATAGCAATTGGATGAGAAATATAATGTCCAAATGTAGTGAGGTAACACGCTCAACCAGTCAGATGTAGAGAGGTAAAACGCTCAACCAGTCAGATGTAGAGAGGTAAAACGCTCAACCGGTCAGATGTAGAGAGGTAAAACGCTTAACCAGTCAGGTGTAGAGAGGTAAAACGCTCAACCAGTCAGGTGTAGAGAGGTAAAACGCTTAACCAGTCAGATGTAAGGTATCTTTTTGATAAGTCTATATTTGATGTTTGATAAACACCAGATAAAAAAAAATGGCTTCAACAGTGACAACAAGCTCAGCCAATCAGATACAAGAAGAGCGTCATTACCATGCGTAGATCCTGTTCACTTTCGATATTGTCCAAGATATTGATGATATAAATCACTTATTCCAGTTTTCATAATATCAAATCAGAATTATGACTTCGAGAGCTGAAATAAGCGCAGCCAATCAGTCAATTGACCAAGATTTTGATGATAGAAGCATATAATCTCCGTTTGATCCAAATCAGGTCAGAAATACGTCCTTCAGACTAGTGACAAGCTCAGCCAGTCGCACGGCGATACCACAAACTCATTTGGCGTAATGGACATTTGAACTAAAAGACACCACGTAATTGTGTTTAAGATAGCCAATAATAAATTATTTGATACGACATCTCAGATGTTTTTATTAAATTTTAGGTAATCAACTTCATTCTTAGAATTAAGAAATATTGTGTATTTTATTAATCTTTTGCATTTAAATATGTATAACTATTTAATAATTTAATTAGTTACTATTTATACAGGCCACATACTTTGGTCCAATATGGCCATTCTAATGTTAGCCAAACATCTTTATACAATCCAAATTTATGAACAGCTAAACATTGGATTTAATGGTTGTCAGGTTGAGAGGAGTTTACCTGTGTTTATTTATTACCCACCTGGCATTTCGAAAGTCATGCATTTTAGACACGAAACGTCCATGCCACGCAACACTCACATGAATCCAGACCTATTTCTGGAAATACCATATGAGCAATGATAATAAGGTTCGGATGGTCTCCAAGGTAACAGTCGTTATTGAGATTCTGTAGCAATCCATTATGTCTTTTGTGCAGTACTTTGTAAGATCAATGATTAAAACATAACTCCACTTAATCAACGTATAAAGCTGTACATTCTTTGTGTTCATTTGTAAATCCATCTATTTTTATAAACATCGCTTTATCATAAACCTGATGCAGGGTCATTAACTGGATTGACTTTATTAAAGTGTATAAAGTTACCATGGTCATGAAACACAAGGTAACTGTAAGAAGAAATAAACGTGTCATATTGACTGAACCGTGATTCTCATTTTAACGACTTTCGTAAAGAAAAAGTAACCAAGAAATGGGCAGAGTAGAACCTTTTCATTACAATGAAATCAGTATCCAATATTTAAAAAAAAATGAATAAAATGTATTTTTCACAGTATCTGCTAATTTAGTTGATTGTCTCTTCTCGGAAACATGTTAATGAACATTGGACTTTACTTCATGCTAAATAGGTTTTCATATCATCACGTAGACACACACACACACACACACACACACACACACACACGCACAGACACGCACACACGCGCGCACACACACACACACACACACATATTATGGCGAAGAGGTCATAAAATTCACAGCTTTAAATTTCACAGCCAATCAAAAGTGTCGTTACAAACATTGTTTGTGACTGACTGTTACAAACTCCCAGGCTTAAGTTCAAATTTACACATTTTCTAATTTCCAGTTCAGAGAACGTCTAAAAGCATTGCGATTCCAATGCACACACACATTATTAAATTCCTCCATTGTTCATTTTCTTCTTTTTCTAATCATTTAAAACTATTATAAAATAAATAGATATGCAGTTGCTAATTTTATAATTTAGGCCCACTCTATTGCACAGTGCAGGCTATGGATTTTATAGAAACAATGAACTTCTAAATCACATTTGTTACCATGGTTTCCATGTAAGGAAAATCAATCTCGTCTTACTGATTTAAGAGCACTTCCATAAACGAATCCAAATGGTCTGTAATGAAGTCAATAAAAGGTTTACATAATCAACATATTCTTCGTTGCAGCAACCACATCATGTTATGTCATTATCGTAATGTACGATTTCGTTCCAAAAGGAAATACAGTTTGAAGATTACACTGTACTGTAATAATCAGACACATTGGACAATATTGCACTAGAATGCTTCAAATCGCTGTGTCGACAATGTTTTCTTCCTTTGAATTGCTTTCGTCACCTGTAACAATAATTCTGCCCTAATCATTCAGGAACTACTACTACTGCTACTGCTGTTGCTGCTACTACTACTACTTCAATTGATCCCAAAAGTTAATAATTCGTTTTTCTTTAAGCGTCTTCCCACTTCACCAATACTTTACCAAGAGGAAAAATGATTCTTTCGTAAAGGAAATCTAGCGTTCGTAAGACAGTTATGATTTGATATACCTTCAAACCTTAATTCTGTCTCAGTTTCACATTCTACTTTATGAAATGGTTACAATAAATTTAAAAAAATATAAACTCCTAAACTCTGGCTAGGCGAACCGTATTCATTGAGTACATACTTCTACCTTGGCTACCATACTGTACCATAAGCTAAAATATCCGTAAAGCAATGGTTCTTTGGGACTCACGGTACTAATTCAGTTTCCATAGTAAACCTATGCAAACACCATGATATTAAAATTTCAATAACTTAAAATTTCTGAGTGCCCATGATCAAACCTATATTTATCAGTATAGATGAAACCTGGATGTCAGCTTCTGTGTAGAGGAAAGGATATGAGCCGGCATTTTCTGGACCTGCATGTGTTTGAAACATGTGCTTTCAATTCCGCACCAAAGAGTCAGGTGCTAATTTTAGTAATGAGTGTTCCAAACTCAAGACTGTTAAAGGACTGGAATTCCATCAATAAAACAATGTCTCTATTTTTTTCACTTACAACTAGGATAAGCTCTCAATAGATTCTTTTTCCTAAAACATAACTTACATTATTAACCAATCCTGGCCAGCCAAACCCATAAATACTCTATTTAATGTTCACCCATTTCCAGGCTGGTTCCCATTTTTCCATGCCATTAGTACCGTGTGTCCTTTGGCTAGCATGCTGTACCATAAGCTACAATATCCGTAAAGCAATGGCTCTTTGGCTAGCATTCTGTACCATAAGCTACAATATCCGTAAAGCAATGGCTCTTTGGCTAGCATGCTGTATTAGCGACCAAAAACGCCAACCTGGTTTAGCTACCATGGTGTGTCCATGGAGAATGCACTTTACTTAGTTGTCGAGGCACTGAATAACAATCATGTGTTGCAGTGTCTCAGAACACCAAAGCAAACAAAACCATGCAAAAAAAACCAAACCAAACAAAACCATACAAAACCAACTAAACCAAACCAAACCAAACCAAAAGCAAACCATACAAAACCATACAAAACCAAACCAAACCTAAATGAGGGGTGAAAGTGTTGAAAGTCATTATCGAGTTGGCTTGAACTTTATCTACTAGAACCAATGCCTTTATTAGACAAAAACCAGAGAAGTTTTTTTACTTACAGGGGTAATATTATCATGTGAAGCCTCCCTCACTACATTGATGTATATCATACCAAATACTTTAATCACCTCTTTCTCTTTGTCGTTAGGAATCGTTCAGAGACTTACCTCAAATATATAAATAAATAAATAAATAAATTATATATATTCTATTTTGTGATATGTACTTGTATGAGAGTTCAAAAACTTATTGATGAATTCTCTTTGTTCCCTTTTGTCTAGTTTGGTTCCCATGTAAACTGGAGTATGTACTGCACGCCTTGCTTTATTATGCACTTCATATATAGACACTTCACTTACGTCAATAATTGGGCTTACGTGATTTATCATTTTCAATGGTGCTCGTGATCTTCCCTGTACAGGTAACGGAGACAATGGCACAGTGTCTTATTGATTTGAGTGTATCTATATTTGCATTACTTTCACCAAATAAAATTAACCAAGAAATGGGTCAAGCACAAGTGTTTCATTTATTTGAAATCAATGCCATCTAATCCCAAACATTTAACATAATGCAATGTTTACATTGACTATTAAATCAGAGGTTGGTAACATCAGTAGCCTTGGTAGAAACTGTCTTCATTAAATTGGGATAGAAAGTATTATCCATGTACCATTGAGTAAGCTTATACAAACTGATGTTGATATTTCAAAGTAGGATGGATTTTTCAAGAAAGCAATAAAATGAGCTTGTTTAGTTGCAAATAGTAGAAAAAAGGTGGAAAACGTAAACGGTTTTTAATTCCTGCCATAAAACCTCTTGCAAAAATACCAAATATGAGAGAAGCATTTCAATGAGCACCATTGGGAATCGCTGTGAATTGATGGGACCTCATTCTATACTTGTGTATGTCTCTAAATAATATTAATGCAAGCTGGACTTTGTATATAAGCAAATTGTGTGAATATAATGACGAATGACACACACACACACACACACACACACACACACACACACACACACACACACACACACACATCTGCAATATTATTATGTGCGCGAGTTCCGTTCTTCCTGATCATTTCAGTAGCTAACTATGTGAGTATTATAGTGGGGCGATATGGTCCCATAACATGAATTAACACACGTTCATAGTTTTAACATATGGCTGCGTTTATGGCTCTAAACGGGAGTTGTTGTGGATCTCTGTATGTAAGGAAGAGTGTGCACCCTCACTGGAATCAACAATCATCATGAAAAGAGCACATCATTACAAGGAGAAACCAGATGCCAAATGATGACGACGGTTTTGAAGAGGACATGATCGATCGTGATTCAGTACCATCTACCTCCATTAGACCGAGGGAGTCAAAATCAGCCAAGAAAGAACGTCGTTTGGTAGACCGTGAAGATTGTTTTCACATTCGAGCTACCCCCAAAAAATGACTTCCAGAAAATGTAGAAAGACGGCCTACACGTACACGGCAGAATATAAAGAATGATGGTTAAGATCTCAGCAGAGAAAGCAGCTGTCATCATTATATACTTATTGGAATCTATGTTAGTGGAATTTAAATGACAGTGGCAATCTAAAGATCAAAATTGGTTGAGACTAGCCATCGCTACAGAGGTTTGAAATTTTCTATGTTCCTCGAGTCTAGTACACCTGCCGAATTAAATTGTCTTGATCGAATCTGGTACACCTGCAGAATTAACTTCTTGTACAATGCTGAGACTTACTGAGTGTTCCACTTGTGGACAGCATGCTCATACCAATAACAAAATGTCAGACTTTAGTGCAGGAAAGAAACGATGCCGTTTTATCACCAAGTTGTCAAGTTGGATCATCAATAATTTATTCAAAGTTATGACAGAGAAACCGAGAAATTATTGAATGACCAGAACAAGAAAAAGAAATATGTGGATGTAATGTTTGTTTGTATTTTTGCCTTTAAATTTTTTCAAGAGACTGGACTTCCCATTTCAAACGTATGAGTGGCTCATTGCGTTTGCAAGGATGTATTCATGAATCTTTATTTCATATCTCTTAGAATTGATCCCAGTGTGAAGTAAAAGATTGTTCGATGCTTTCGTACTCTTTCTGATTTTGCTGTGTGGAATTAGATCCCACCTACGACACTTGGAGCGAAAAAAAGGTGCATAGTTGCATGAAAGGCTACAGATATTGCTCTGAATGCAACGAAAAGTTTTCGAAAAGAACAAATTCAGACCAAGACACCAGTTTTGCCATGAAAGCCAACATTATTTCGACGAAAGTGGGAAAAGTACACTTTAAAGATTCCATTAGTTATTTGGCTATACTTTAAGAAAAATGTCTATAAATGGCTGCAGGCTATTTCCCACACTTTTTTAATACCGACCGAAGCAAATCAGCACGTCGTGCCCTTGCATTTGCTTGAAGTTCTAAACTACGACCCTAGCGGTATGCAAACAGAAGAACGAGAAACTTTTTACACTTTTACCGAACCCACGCTTCAGAAAATTTTGACTTTTAAGAAGAATTTTTGAAATCGTGTCGATCCGATAAGAAAACGTTATAGTGGAAAATTAATTCGATAATTTTATTTATGGATCTTGGCGATATCAATCCCTTGAAGAAAGCATTACTTTTGCCAAAGAAATCACCCATGCATCAAAGGCATGGACCAACGAACATCCTGAAGAAACTATTTTGCGTTTTGCCAGTGGTGAATCTACAAATTATGCTTTCCAATGCTGGGACAAAAAGGACAATTTATATCAAAGTAAACTAAAAGGACTTACCCTGAACTATCATTCGAGTTAAGTGGTTAAGTTTGAAGTCTTAAAAGAAGCCCTAAGGTCAGGTCAGGATCATTACTTTTGTGTCAAAACAGTGGATCCTCGCAAGATTGTACGTTTGTCAGATCATCAAATAGCTTGTGGACCCTTTTACGAACAACGAATGCGACGGATTCACCGCTCATTAGTATAAAACAGGAGAGAGTTCAAAGAGCATTTTGGGTACAGACTCTCGCTCAGAATGATAAACTCGATACAGAAACTGTGTGAAGGACAATCCGACTCCAAATTCAAAGAAGTCGAGTGCAGTGCTGTATCCTGTGATCAGTTTGATGCTGTACCCTGTGACATAAGCAATGCACCACCGTCTTGCCGCCCTACTATCTAAGCGATACCGTTCGTGTGCCCATCTATAGATCTCATCTAAACACACTCACAAACAAGTCTGGATACCACTAGCTCATTAAAAACTACACATGAAAGAAAAATCCATGTTTTCGTTGGTTTACCAAGGCTATTGTAATATTACTAGTCCATTAAGCATTTAAGGGATTGCCTTAATATTTGGAAGGAACTCAGTCCGAAATCTTTAGTCAGAGCAGGATTTTTCTACTTGGGACGTGGAGCCCAATTACACTGTTACCAAATCCAATGTCTACTTGGGACAAGGAGTACAGAGTTACAGTTGTGGTGTGACATTCCACGAATGGTAGTATCAAGATACAAATGCCAGATTGTTTAAGTGTTGTCGCCCCGTTCCTTCAGTCGATCCAGATTATTATAATCATGGATGCCTTTGAAGAGGAGAAGATTCATAGTGTGCCTATGCAGCAATGAAAACACATTTACATATATTTTTGTACAGATTCATGTACAAAGCCAACGACAGATTTGTTGAACACTTTCAAACTAACTGTTACCAAATGAATTGTGTAAGAAAGTTGAATAAAGGAAACGATTGCGACAAACAGAAATGTTACTTATATATAAAGCTCTCTATGCGAAGACTTCTGTAATTAGTGTGGCACCGAATGAGGTTTCTGTAAATGGACAGTTGAGCAGAGTACATTCAGGATCTACATTCGAACGGCGTGGGCTATTTACTGAGACTTTGTACAGATTAAAGGGAAACACAAAGAACAATTGTATCAGAAATGTCATCGACATTTCAATCATTGGTATCTGAATAATATAAGAAGACAAATTACTTTCAAAATGTTCAAATGGTCCGACATTGATAAATTGCAAACACGTAATAGCGCTTGCCATGGCACAACATTTTTAAACATTGTTGCACCAAAGTCTGCGAACTGAAATGAATGACACCTTAGAAGATTTAGTGGATTACCAAGTAGTTTTAAAAACACCGACTCCAGATGATGATAGGATTCCTCTGAATTTTGGACGACGCGTCGTGTTGTGTTAATGATTGCATTGCTCGGATTTCGTTCATCGGCAGATTTCTTGTGGCAAATGTATGAACAGTATATGCAAATATATGACAACCAAAACTTTATCTGCGCACGAAGAACTCATTGAGTTAACAGTGCTACAAATGGTGATGAATATGACATCTGTACCCCAGTGTGAAGAAGACATTCGTCGAACTGTATCTATTGTTTATAAGAAGCGTATATAGTTTGTTGGATACACAAACATATTTACAACCGGAAGGATAATAATAACTGGAAATGCCTTGAATTCAAAGCTTAGAAACAAGCGGTTGCAGGTTAAGCATCGTGTGTGAATGATGAAAGAAAGAAAAACATGACTAAAATATGTTGTGGTAAATTCTTGCTTAAATTCATGTTACTTTTGCTGCTACTAAGTACGTTAACCAACTATTATGGGTACAGTCCGCACGTTACACAAAGCCATTCGACGAAACATTTCCATAAGTCAAAAAGAAAGTGGAAGGAATTGATCGTCAATGGCTGGTTGGATACACCAACAGATTTACGACTGGAAGGATAATAATGACTGGAAAAGCCCTGAATTCAAAGCATGGAAACAAGAGATATCTGATTAGACATCGTGTGTGACCAATGAAGGAGAGAAAACATGATTTAAAAAACTTTGAATATCTTTTTGTTGTTGTACTATGAACAAAAACAAATCTAAATCTCAGAATGACAAACACAACTTGAAAGTTATGGCTGAATCCTAGTGTCTGGGTAAAGGTCAGATCGCCAAGGTTGCGAGGCAAAGTCTCTTCCATTTCACATGTTGATTGCTGGACCCAGATGTTCAGGCAAAACTGAATTTATGACACGTCCGATCGAACACAAGTCACCTTAGTTAACCGTCTTCCATAACGTATTGTTAATGTTACAAGGAGTAACAATTGACTGACACGTCACTAAAAGAAAATCTACAAGAATAAATTTATTTTGTGGAAGGAAATCTTCGCGAAGCTAACGGGATCCAATATGACACTAGTCAAACACGTCTCGTTTTCTATGACGTATTAGGAGAAGAAGAAGATATTAAACTTTAGTTACCATGAAACAGGCATCATCGTAATACCAGTAGTTTATAAATTACTCAAAATGTATTTCCATAAAGTAAAGCGCATCGCACCAACAGTCGGAATGCCCAATGTGCTACATTTTAAAAGTCCAAGAGATATTTCTCAAGGTCAAGGTTTGGAAAAACAGTTAGGAACACCATGTCTTAATTATACTTATGACTTATACTCATTCAATCGCCAAATGCATATTTACTCATTGACTTAAAAGCGACCACTCGATTATTCGAGATTTCGTACGAATTTGTTTCACGATTGGTGCAAAGGTGTCAAACAAGAACCGACGACCCATGTCCAGATATCATTTACTCTTATTACTCATCGGACACGTAAAGCAATGAAATCCCTAAAAATATGACGAGGAGAAAAGAGCATAGGTAGTTGGTTAACTTACTGAGTAGCAGCAACAATAATATGAATAATTTATAAGCCAGCATTTTCTACAATCTTGAACATGCTTACGGAGGGAGTAAAAACATTGTATCATGCAGCTAAAACAACCTCAAAAGTTTATATCTGCAAGATGTACGACTATGGGTACAGTCAGCACGTTACACACGCCCATTTGATAAAACTTTTCCAGAAGTGTAGCGAAAGTAGCAGAAATCGATCGTCAATGGCAAGCCGATTTTCCTGATGTCTCATTTACCTTCGTACAATCGAGGTTACAAATATTTGTTTTGTGTCTTCGACTTGTTTGAAAATCAGCCTGCGTAATTCCTTTAACTTCTAAAACAAGTTTAGAATTAGTGTCAGCTTTACAAATCGTCTAAAATCAATGTGGTAAATATCCTATGTGATGGCAAACAGTCAAAATCATCGAACTGCTTAACAAAGCTTTTTTAAATTGGATCACGAATCTCATTGGGATGTATTTTTGGTAGTAATCATTCATCCCACTGAAAGTTCTTGAGTATGGCTCGAGAACAAACCACTTTCTTCCTTCAAATACTCAACCAGCAAGTTCAAACACACTTAGACAAAACTGATCCTGACTTACACGAACCCAATCCCACCCCAAGCCCCAAAAGTAAAAAAAAGCGCCGGCTAATTCCCGACTGAATATCCTCCAAGAGAATTCCTTCAGTATATCATATTAATGCTTGAAATCTTGTGGACACTATTTCACCTATTTTCAAAGATCAGTTTGGTAAAGCGCTGGATAAAACTAGACTAAGTCTACGGATCGAGTACCATTCAATTTCCCATTGTCTAAAATTGGATTTTATCGAAGGCAAAAACACTGTCCATTACATTTTGTCCAGCTGGTTTGCTGTTCTCGGTGGAATCATATTAATAGCTCTTACCAAAGACACATAAATAACGACCGATTCTACAGATATTTTCGCTACGCTATCGAAATGCGAAAGCCTGATATTGAAGTTTGTATACTCTGATGTTGTCGAGATCAACGTAATAGGTAACACTCGCTACGTTGTTGGGAATCATTCCTTTTCAAAGTGGATTCTGTCACAACTGGTAACGATAAAGGAGGACAAAGGTATCACGTTCACCGATAATTATGTACGTCCTCATCACCTTCCTGTCAATAAATTGTATTTCGACCGTATGAATATTCGTAAAAAGGGAGATCATTGACAGAATATTGTATATTTCTAAGGAAACATCACCGTGTAACTAAATTTTCGAAACGATTCTTCAGAGAATTGTAACAGATATATCCTGTGTAGCGTGGAGTCGCTCGACAACGAGGGCATGGTCTAGGAGATATATTAGAATCGGCTTTTCGTACGGTAGTACCCATCTTGAAACCTACATTCACTCGAGGATTGTATGCTTTAGAGGATGCAACTTTGTCGCAATGAGAATAATTTCCCCAAACGTGCTCATAGACCAACAAAATCCCAAACAAGCTGTATGAAAGCAGGACAAAATGTGCTGATTCAGAATGGAAACGAACCTTTAATGGCGCCGAGACACACCTATAAATTCACGTCACACTGGTGAAGGCGTTGCTTTCTCCTCTACGCTACATCAAGGACAAAAGAGGCGGAAGGAGACGTAGAAAACCATTCAGATCTTATAAACATGACCAGAAAAAAGGTTATAAAAGAAAAGTCACAGATCTTTACGTTCTTAATAACTAACAGAAACTGAAGCACCGACATTCTTGCAAATGTTCCAGATTCCGATATTTTTTGCCACACAACGCTGTGATCGCATTTGGTGCAATTTCATTACTTGTCATCTTTAAACACTTCAGCTCCTATCGAGTTTGAAATAAAACGACAACCCAAAGATTGCATTGATCCGAATAATTTACATTCACCTGAAAGTCAAAGATCTTAAAACGGACATCATTCATGAGTCGATGCAAGAGTATCTCTCTCCAATAATTTCATGCATTCCTTGTTCAGCAAAGTGGATTTGTACTTGAACAACAAATTAGTCAGGAGAAGCAAGGACACTTACCCTTATCGAGTGTACCTGGAAAATTTCTTGACATATGAAAAAGAAGCCACGAATATATAGATGGATGCCTCAATGGTATGGAAACCTAACACTTCATATGCCTTCAATGACATAGATTTGCATGCGGATGATCATCATAAGGACGCAGTTTAGAAATAATGGATGGTTTAGACTTTGACATGTGGTTGCAAAACAAGTATTTATTGAATGGCTGGGATGTACGTCTACGACTGAATTGAAGTACTAACGTGTTACATTTGATGGCCAATCAATGCTATCGAGTACGAAAACGAATATAGACCACGCTAGTCTCTTCGTGTGACGTGTGGAAGTCTTACCTAAATTTGGAAGTGACATCAGTTAAGCTCAGAGATGAACGACATCCAATACCCTCTTCTACGAGTGGGAGCCAAAACGTTCACTAATACTTCTGGAATCCGATCCAAGATTGAAGATCATATCTTTGAAAGTCATCCGCCTAAATGACATCGATAACAACGCTGACCTAACCGGACCTATGGCTATGGACAAACGATGTGTATCAGACTACCTAAATGACCTCTCCCCACACAGTTACTTGAGATCATACTGGACTCTTTTGAAGCTTCGGGACAATTACGGACCAAGAGTACCTTGGTCATTTCTAGGACAATTATGTAGGAGAATATACTTTGTGTGAATTTTATTTCACTCCAGACCAAGGTATCAACGAAAACGTTCTCATCCTTTAAAATAAGGACAACTTCCTGTGAATCATTAGATTACATTAGCACTAGTGAACACTGTTTTTGAATGCAAAATATGAACATACTCTGGAAATCAAAATTTGGAGAAAAGTAATGCTAGACTAATAAAACATGGAACACGAAGCCAATGGAGATAAGCGATATTTATCTTTTATAACCAGGAAGAGTATTCCCAGACACAACTCTTAAGTGGAAAAGAAGTGAAAAACACAATCATGATGTCAAGATGGCCGGAACAAGAACAACACTTAGCCTCCCGTGTTGCTTGTTGACAGAATGATACTCCTGACCGGAGAACATTGTTAAAATTGGCAAATCAATCATACTATTGAAGTGCAAAGCGACAAATGTCTGATAAAGAGTCAAGAGGAAAAGTTGGAAGAATATCTAGAAGAAGCATGGACCCTCATCGCACAAGAGAAGATCCTAAAAAAGTTGCACAAAGATTAGAACGACTTCTTTGGAGACGAAACGCAACGAAGCATTGTTACAATTGAGAACAGAGACTTCCCGTTTATGGACTTAATTGGCAGATCCTTTCTAAAAAAGGTCAAGCGTGAACTCATTACTTATCCTTATCTGTAAAAATAGATACCTGGAACTTCATTAACTTCTCCCTCCCAGTTCGTATACTGCTTCTTGGAATTCTGTGGTGGGTGCTAATGATGAATTTCCTTATCAAAAGCCTAACAATGTTAATACGGACAGTAGTCATCACTCAGGAACTCACTGAGCAGCCGCCTACTTTCCAAACGTCAACAGTGTGGACTATTTTGATTCCTATGGATTAACTCCTCCAGAAGATTAAATACTCGATCTTTTTAGAATAAATGGTGTTTCCACTCAGTTCAACAGCGTGTCATAATAAAAATCATATTCGATAGTGTGTGGAAAACATTGTGTGTATTTTATACATCAACGCAGTTTTGTGCTTCCATTAGAATATTTAGTAACTTGTTTTGGAAGTGATTTCTCAAGAAACGATGACAAAATAGGAAGCTGGTTTTGTGAACATTATAGCCATTGTTCTTCAGCACAGAAAGAAAGTGTGCATTGATGGTAAAATAACACTGTACTAGATTATTGGAAGTGTAGTCTTACTCAACAACATTTTGAGCCTTGTAAATACGTTTATGTTTAATATATTTGTTTGGTATTTGTCAGTTGTATATATAGCGGAAGAGAATGGACCTAATTACCCAATTTTATTTGTTGATATTTGACTTAGCGGGCTTATTAAACAAATGCTGATGTTGAAAACATTGTGTTGGCACATTTATTTTAAAGAAAATGTTTCCTTTATAATATGCTCTTTCATATTCTCTATGTCGATCTTTACGTTCCTTCGTCACTTGGTAGGAACTGAGAAATCTGAGACATCTCGTTCACATCAAATGGACGCTACAAGATGAATACCGTCGCATATACCATTGCAAACCAATCAAATGCAATGTCACTACATGTTTAAAACTCAATTATACGTCCATAATACTTGTTGATTAAGAATATTTTGTTCAAAGATGTTCTAAAATGCCAGATAATGTTAATATTTGTTTATAAATGCCATACATTAATCATACCTGATGATAGATCCATATATTAATCATATATGTTGATCATGTCCGTTGGCATACGAAATCATTTGTGATTGATTTATTGTAATCCCATGTTATGATCGTTTCTATTTAGTGACGATATAATTTTCTTATATCCATCGTTGAATTTTGTGCGGGTCATTTTGTTATATCCACTCTGTCGATCGTAAGTCATGTACGCTAACCACCACGGCTCAAATTCCCGTTTGAGTCTATAACGACCCACAATATTAAACCTATGGACTAAAAGCGTATGTTAAATTCCCGTTTTTCACCACAACGGGACCCCATATGTTAAACCTATAACGAAATTTAAATTCTCGTCTTGATCAATATGGTTGCCCCACCATGTTAAACCTTATGGGACTAATATTAATTGACATTTTGGGAGCATATTGCTCCGCTATACTACTAATGCCAAACATGATAGTTCTAGACTGTTATCTTGCTTTCAAAACTTCTGATGATGCTTATAAGATTCAAGCTGGAAAAAATTATTGTATTATTGTCTGATTGCCAATGACGTCATTAGAGTGACGAAACGAATGCCAAGATAGATTTCTAATCGCACGCACTGGAGAATTACTCATACGTTTGTGATAGATATAAGTTTCATGGTCAAATATTACTATTTGATGCATTGGAGTTCTAACGAATGCTTGTTGTACTGGAATTAATTGGTCTTTTCCCTGAGCTGAGGTCACTCTCCTCGTCTTTACATAACACTTCATATCAATCCTTTTTATCTGAATCAGTGAATTCCAACCACCAATATAATTAATGTGCTAAAATTCTTCCGCAACAAGAAACTACTTTAATGTAGTGTGCAGACCGTTTACAACGGCAAGGATGACATAAAGTTTTATTAAAGAATGAATGAAACCAATCCGTGAGGACTGCACTTCTTTTTATTAGAGAAATTTGGTAGATCAACGACCGAATCTCTAACTTCTATTGTTGATGTTTATTCCCCTCCATTAATGCCGTGTAGTTCTGAGTTATTTGGATGACTTTTTTGTGCTTGAGCATGCAGGGAAATCTCCGTTAAAAAAATTGGTTGCTATTTTTGAAACCTAGATGTCATATTACTGTAGAGTCGATGATTCGATCAAATGTCTTAAAATTATCTTTAAGGATTTTTTGTTAAAGAAAATGACAAAATCATTTTGTTCCAAGGTTAACTGATATAATGGGGAATTATATGTTGATTACATTTATCTATACATACTGAGCTTCATAACAGAGAACAATTAAAATATAGCATGATGTATTTATCTCTGCTTTGAGGTCTATTCAGTTCAATCAAACCCGTTACAAGACACAGACTACTGGATTTAACTGTATGAAACTTCTTTTTCACAGCGGTCGTGATGGATGATAAAAAAACTGCATAAAAGCGGAAGGATAAACAATAATATTTTTAAAAATATTTTTCAGTGTATGCAGTCAATATTGTAACGGACCAAAGTGTTAGAGAGATACCAAGGGGTTAATATAGGGGTTAAATCGGACTTATAAAATATGATATAGAAAAACGAACTCCTTTAATGTACCAATTATATTGTACGAGTTAATCAATCAGAGATACATTATGTTGCCTCAACTGGAAAACAGTACTGCCAGAGCCTATCTTGAGCTCAATGGCAAGAAATGACGAGTGGCCGAGCCTGTCTCGAACTTTATGGTGAGAAGTGACAGGATCATCCTTGCTAGGTTGGCCTGCTTTCAGAATTGCAGACAGTTCTGCTGGGTTCCAAGAACTACGATGTCATCGTATTTATATCAATAGCGTCCTGAGATAAAAAAAAAGGGGGCGATGACTGAAAAGAAGACATGTTGCTAGTTACACGCAAAACCTGTCTATGACCGATTACAATGTTGTAATTGTTTGTTATTATTTCTTTTGATAAACTATGACCAATGATTCGTTACGTATTTGGATTAGTTGATTCATCCAAAAGGGAAGGTAACTCGCCTGTTTTCACATAACTGTTTATACGAAACCTATTCCTAATACAAGAAACAAATTCAACCCACCAAATTGATCACATCATCAAACATAATACATTTACATTTAGATGTTCGATTCTTAAAGTTAACATTCAAAAGGACTGACAGGAGATGAAAGAGTTGGGAGATATTGACGACACTGTATATATTATGGAACGGCTTTTCCGGTGTGTATACCTTCTATATGGAAATTTAAGAGAAAAATATATTTATAAGTTATAAATGGCATTGTAACTCTAGACTTAGTTTATAGAAATATGATAGATGTCAAACTATTTTCTTATTAATTGTTGAGCTGTATACATTCACTACGCTTTCCAAATATGCAGGATGTTGAATAATTAATACAGTAGTACTGGTGATGGCACTGTAAGTGTATATACATTGTGAACTATATTATATTATTGGCATGAGGTCTGAAATAAGGATTAAAGTGTCAATCAATCATCACACTGAGACTTTTGGAGTACAAAAACCCAAATGAATTGATTATACATTTACTGAAACAATATGTTCATTATCTGAGAATATAAGACAATGTTTGATTTAAGATTATTTTTCCATTCTACTCTTCTCGTGAAGACATAACATTACATCGGTAAGTATTGAGCTTGGCTCTTTTGGATGAGAACTTAAGATAAATATTTAGCCCTGGTGGTGATTTATAATTCTTCGGCAAATGACGTAGCTAATGCAACCTTATTCTTTTCATTGATACATCTAAAAGGACCAGAAACTGGTGAAAGATATAAAACATGTTATTGTAAGATAGGTATTAAATCATATTGTAAGCCAGGTACATACTTTACTTTTCGAAAACAAAAACTATAACTTTCTTGGCACAAAGTAATGGAAAATTTGGATTAGATTATTAAACAGATTCAGACGTATTTGTAATTGTTACGATAATCTCATAAAAAGGTAAATATGAAACTGCGCATTTTAAGTGTGTGATTCCTTTAAGTCAACACCATCTTATCAAAAAGGTTATTTATACTAGCTAATTGACACTTACTTTTTGGGCAGCTGTAGAAAATCTCTTGGAAGCGGAATAAATGCACACTTTACAAATTGTTCAGCATATAAAATAGAAATGATTCATCAGTACCAATTAACGCAGGGTACACACGCATCTCCATCACGGTAGGGTTTATATATCAGCCTTGAATAATTCAGAGCACGACTTAAGAAAGTCAAAGATCCATCGTGTGTCTTAATAGAAGACTGAACTGCTTTAGTTTAGGAACGTTATTTTTCTGTCAGAAACGTGTCAGTTTCATATATCTGCATTTGTGAAATTATTTGGAATATTTATCGCTGTGTTGAAACATCTCTCAGAGTCAGACAGTTACATTCAATGTGATAAGTAAAGATAACCTAATATCTTTGGTTTTGTTTGTGCATCTCTACATAATCAAAGAGAAATTGATGGTTTTCATTACATCGAAACCATGGTAACGTCTGTGATTTGTAAGTTCATTGTCTCAGAAAATCCATAGCCTCTAACAGCCTAAACTCAATAATCAGCAATTGAATGTCTACTTCGTCTTGTCCATTAGCTAGCAATTGAATATCTACTTCTTGTCCATTAGCTAGCAATTGAATGTCTACTTCGTCTTGTCCATTGGCTAGCAATTGAATGTCTACTTCGTCTTGTCCATTAGCTAGCAATTGAATGTCTACTTAGTCTTGTCCATTAGCGAGCAATTGAATGTCTACTTCGTCTTGTCCACTTCGTCTTGTCCATTGGCTAGCAATTGAATATCGACTTCGTCTTGTCCATTGGCTAACAATTGAATGTCTACTTCGTCTTGTCCATTAGCTAGCAAATGAATGTCTACTTCGTCTTGTCCATTAGGTAGCAACTGAATGTCTACTTCGTCTTGTCCATTGGCTAGCAAATGAATATCTACTTCGCCTTATCCATTGGCTAGCAATTGAATGTCTACTTCGTCTTGTCCGTTATCTAGCAATTGAAAGTCTACTTCGTCTTGTCCATTGGCTAGCAATTGAATGTTTACTTCGACTTGTCCATTGGCTAGCAATTGAATATCTACTTCGTCTTGTCCATTGGCAAGCAATTGAATGTCTACTTCGTCTTGTCCAATACTCATAATGAGCAGAGTGGCGTTGAATCAGTACTATTGTAGTCTGAATACACAGTGGGGAGTGTGACATGCATTTGATTTGGAATCAGTACTATTGTGGGCTGAATACACAAGGGGAAGTGTGACATGCATTTGGTTTGGAATTGTTACTATTATGGCCTGGATACACAGTGGAGAGTGTGACATGTATTTGGTTTGGAATAATTACTATAATGGCGTACTTTTTTGTGGGGACTGTAAAATGCATTTTGTTTCTAATCATTTCTCATGAATTTATGGCTAGGAGTGTGACATTCATTTTTTCCTCAATCAGTAATAATGTGGTTTGAATGTATAGTATACAGCATAGTATGCACTTTGGAATCAGTACTATTGTAACATGAATGGATTGTGGGAAGTTTGGTATCAGTACTATTGTAACATGAATGGATTGTGGGAAGTTTGGTATCAGTACTATTGTAACATGAATGGATTGTAGAAAGTTTGGAATCAGTACTATTGTAACATGAATGGATTGTGGGAAGTTTGGTATCAGTACTATTGTAACATGAATGCATTGTAGAAAGTTTGGAATCAGTACTATTGTAACATGAATGCATTGTGGGAAGTTTAGAATCAGTACTATTGTAACATGAATGGATTGTAGAAAGTGTTGTATCAGTACTATTGTAACATGAATGGATTGTGGGAAGAGTGGCATGCATTTTGTTTGAAATCAGTACTACTGTAGCATGAATGCATTGTAGAAAGTTTGGAATCAGTACTATTGTAGCATGAATGAATTGTTGGAAGTTTAGAATCAGTACTATTGTTAACTAAATGCATTGTGGGAAGAGTGGCATGCATTTCTTTTGCAATCAGTACTATTGTAGCGTGAATACATTGTGGGAAGTTTGGTATCAGTACTATTGTAGCATGAATGCATTGTGGGAAGAGTGGCATGCATTTTGTTTGGAATCCGTACTACTGTAGCATGAATACATTGTGGGAAAAGTTTTAAAATATTAAGCTTAAAACAGTCTTCCATCGCTTGAAAATTAGTTTCTCTCTATAGACATATTTTTTAAAAATTACTAACGCGCGGGACCCCTGTGACCGTGGGGCCCGATTGGACCAAATCGGTCCAATCAGCCTTAGGTCGGCCCTGATCAGTATTATTATTATGGCATGCTGTTTTACTTGGGAGTGTGACATACATTTGGTTTGGAGTCAGCATTAATGTGGCATGGTTTCGTGGTGGGTATCGCGACAAGCGCTTTGTTTGGAATTAATACTATTGCGGATCCGTCTCAGGAAGAATGTCGGTGGTAGTGATGTCCATATATTTTAGGGAGAGAAAGATATAAAGACACAAACTTGGTAAAGCGCAACTTCAAAAAACAGTGTCCCAACATCTCGACCTAATCAACACTTTCTGTGTGAGGCAAAAGCATGAAACAAAAATCCAGAAAACAAACGCCACGCGCAAGAAAACCCCAAACTAAACCTGTCTTATTATTATGTCTTGAATGACAGAAGGAATCTACAAAGGAAGAGTTCAATAACAGAAAGAAGAAAGAAGGAATAATAATAATAAAAGGAGTAAACTACACATGCACACATGCACACATACATACATACATACATACATACATACATACACACAGACGCAAAAGTACACTAACCAGAACAGAAAGTGCTATTCTTGGATTCTTAAGGATAATGCTTGATAATACCAACAGAATTGTAAATATACGAATAAATAGCATTATGAAACAGGCTAGAGAATTGTAATTCGTACTCTACGGAGATTCGAACCCGGGTCACGTGGAAACGGCACCCATCACCTTACCTGTAGGGACCGACCTCTATACCATCTCGACCATGCACACATGCCCGGGTTTGGTGGCATCTATGGGGTATTACCGATAAATAATACAGCTCAGAATCATAGACACAACTGTTATTTAAATAATACAACGTCTATAAATTAATAATTCCGTAATTCTCTCGCGTATTCTTTTTTGTGTTGACATTTTATGTGAATTTTGTAGCCAAACGTTTTAGGTATTATAGTAAATTTTTGTGTATGTTAGCTATATGTTGCTATACTTGGTTATATAAGATGGGTTGGTATTTTGATAGTGATATACTCAATTTTATACGACTGGCTGATATTTTGTTTCTTCAAATATTCAGGACAAAAATGGCCGAATTCTACCTGGAGTACCACGACATTCAAATTAGGAGAAATAATTTAAAGGCCGCCCGCGATGAAAATTAATCTAACAAAGAAAGCAGACGAAGGTAGCTGGCAAATCGTCATTGGCACGGTTCCTTTTTGGAAGGAAGAGGAATATTTAACTGACAAGACGATCATATTAACAGTGGATCGTCTGACTTTCACTTAACTTGATTGGGTTTTAACAACTCCGATCCGATTAGTGTTCTTAATATTGACAGAAATCATTCAAGATGTATATAACAACCACTCAGAGACCGTACAACAAGGTGTTTCCCAAGCTCAATCTGATTACTTTTAAATTATGCCTTCACTTTTTTAATGGAACCATCCTGTGGTCTTCACTTTTACTTTGACCATTGACGGGTTGTGTTAAAGAAGTCTTGCACATCTAACCCCGATGGTTATTATCCAGAGGACTTTTTTATCTGGGTTTTTTTTTCGTTTGTTTGTTCGGTAAATCAACTATTTTTTACGCCTTGATGCTTGCATGATATTATATCCATCTGATAGAAACAGATGGATACGTATTTACTAGACCGGTGGATGAATACGTATTCCCTCCAGACCTGTGCATTAATACGTATTTCCTCAAGACCGGTGGATTAATAAGTATTCCCCCAGACCGGTGGATTAATACGTATTTCTTCCAGACGGTGGATTAATACGTATTCCCTGCAGACCGGTGGATTAATATGTATTCCCTACAGACCGTTGGATTAATACGTATTTCCTCCAGACATGTGGGTCAACATACTGAATGCCCGTATAAAAACAGCCCGATCAATGAAAACAAATTAAACACCTTATATGATTTTAAGTATGTTAAGCACTGTCAAATCAAATTAAAAATAATGTTTTACCAATCTCTTGTAACACACATTCAGATTAGGTAAAATCGCATCATTTGACCTACAGAACTAAAAGTCTTTAGTTCATAGAACTAGGAAGGAACTGCTTATGTATTCATCTGCCATTATTTTGTACTTTGAAACTAGTTATAAGCGATAGCTAAAATATTGTTCTGTTATTTATTTCTTGATATTAGTTGCTATTTTATAACTATTTTCCACGCGCATACTGCCACAAAAGCGGGCAGGCAGGAACTAATTCGCCCATTTACTTTAAATAGTCAGATGCTTGAATATGCAGTCATTTGTTAGGATATGCAGTCAGTTGCTGGGATATGCATTCAGCTGCTTGATTATGCAGTCAGGTGCTTGAATATGCATTCAGTTGCTTGAACATGCAGTCAGCTGCTTGAATATGCAGTCGGTTGCTAGGGTATGCAGTCATTTGCTAGAATATGTGGTCAGTGCCTAGGATATGCTTTCAGTGGATATGACATGCAGTCAGTTTCTTGACGGATTTTTAGGCTAGGTGCTATTCATATTCAAACATTGCATAAAGTGTATCAGCTAGGATATACGCATTCATAATGGCAAATGCACAACAAGCACGTGTTTTGCGCGACGAATTCGAAGCATTGATGGAGGTTAGACGTGTAGCTGTTAAGGGAGATATTCGAATGTCAGCAAGCGAAATTTGCTCGGATATTATTCCCGGATACCAAGAACAAGACGATACCAAGTATTATCATCTTCGTCAGGCCAAGGAAGAGTTTGAAGTCGTCGGAGCTGTGCACGTCTTTAGCACGTTTCGCATTGAAGAGAAACACCCGCCAAGACTTGGAGACTTTGATATTATGCTCGGATATCAAGTTCGAGGGAAAAACTTAATCTTTAAAAGCCAAATGACCGATATACACTTGATCATCCTTCTTGCAAATGTTCAGACAAGCGAGGATTGTCATTCGCATCAAGTTTATCATTCAAGATATTGAGGAGAAGGAGGAGGAGGAGGTGGAATAGACGGTAGTTGACGTGTCTAACCGGTTGAAGACAAGAGCACAAGAGCAAAACGGTGATTGGAATTAGACATGATACAAACACTGGACTTCTTATTGGTATTTACAAGCCTTAATATGAGAATGCTTACCTTGTAGCTACCGTTCTGTACGGCCTCTGCTTCATTCTAGAGTCCACCCTGATAACCTAGTCCCTTTATGGGACCTGGACGGCGTTTCGAAATATAGTAGTAGAACACTCTTGATTTGCCAACGAATTGCGGAAAGATTTATGACGTGGCCGATTTGGAAAAAATCCCCAAGCATGCAATTATCTTAAATGATATAGCAAACGGCGACGTTTGTGACAGCGGCAAGTATTGTATCGAACATCGTTCAATAGAGCTTAACAATTCTCACTGGCCACGCCTGGCCAAACACTCCAATTCTCTCTGTGAGTGTTGCAGTGATGAGTACTACGAGGGCGATGCCTTGGACATTATTCAGCAGATAACCGAACGCAAGCAAAAAAAAGCAGTTTTATACTTGACGGAGGAAAATACCAAAAACTTTAGACTCCAAGCCTGAAGTTTACACTGGCCGACGGTCAGTATTCCAGAGGCGTGGAGAAGCACCCTCTGATTATCAAGACCTTCATCAGGTACACAGATAACTCAGATCTGTTAGCGAACAAAGTCTTTAATGACGCCTCTGCCGTCGTTAATGTTACCGGAGAGCCAAATGGCTAGAATCCTATTCCTGCGGTTATGCTGGAAGACATCCAGCGAGTATGTGACGAGTTTGGACAAGGCGGTCTTTGGAATAACCCAGATGGCTGCAAGATTTCTGAAAATGTTGGTCTTGGAATGGCCTCCTGCTATGCTGGCAGCTTGTGATGCATGGTAGATTGTGCCCCATACTTTGAACGGTGTGAGCAATGAAATGGCTGGGTGGCATTTAGCGCACCACTCACTTAAGACCTCCCGAAATTTGTACAGGTGTGCCCCTGGGCATTTGCTCTCAAATGCCATGCAGTTATCTCCGCATAATTTGGATATCACTTAAGCAATCCTAATAAAAATGGCTGCCCTCAACGACCGCGGCTCGGCCACCATTGGATTGCTGTGGTTTACAGTCAAAGCGAGGGTGCTTACGACCCTCGAGGTAACCGATGCCATTATCTCCTACACGGATGTGAAGCTCATACCTCCCAATGACAACACAGCCTTAACGCCCCAGCTCGTGAATTTAACATTGAAACCTCATGAGCAAGACACAAAACCACTTAGGGCATGCGATGGGCTGGCAACGTACCGCCTTTACTATATCAACGGTGAAAGAGGTTTTTGCAAGACGACACTCGCAGTCTCCATCATGCCTGAACGCATCCTAACTCGACCCACCGACTTACATCAAGGACGATGTCAGTGTAAATGTCATATCCTCGCACTAACGTACCACATTTTCTTTCTTTATCATGTCAGGAAGTAATGGACTCCAATACGTATGGGTTAAATACACATTCCGAGGGTTATTATTTGTACGGTCCCTCGCCAAATTCTTAAGTCCAATCTCAAGTGATCATATGTGGTGAACAAGGTTGACCACCAACTATAGTGGCAGAGTTGCCACGCACAAGTAGGTTGACCACTTTGAAAATGCTCAGGAAGACTAGCATGCAAAGGACGAGACCCTTAAAGACATAAGAAATGGGATGCGACTCAAATCTTAAAGGGTTCAGAACCATGAGATGTGCAATGCAATTAACACCTGTGGCGGCTGGGGTTTCTTTCTGGACCAGTGGAAACCCGCTGACATGCTCGCGATTTCCCGGACAGATAGGTCCCAGTAATTCTTATTCCAACGACGCAGAATACACTTTCCAGAATCACTTGTTCCACTACTGCACTGACAGAATAACCGGTACCAAAATATCCTTGTTACAGTGTCATGGACAAAGGAGCAGCTACGTCTTGCGCTATTCAAGGTGAATATAACAGATGCTGAGTGTATTGTCATTAGTACAAAGATGACAGAATGGCGTTTGTAAATGCAATTACGGTGCACAGATCATAGTGGTTCTCCATAAAAAAAAAAAAACCGAGCAATGTATGGATTGTCGACAACTACCTCCAATAGTCCAGCCTCGCGTAGTTTGTTGTGTCCCATGTAGGGTACCTGCCTAAACTCGAAGGTGTCGCTGCTTCTCTAGTTGGTGGTGGTTGTGGTGATGGCGGATGTTAAGCACGTATCTACCAAGCAGGACATCCACAAGACTGTCCAAAAGAAGTTTGCCGCATATAAGCATCAGGATAAGACCTGCTAAAACCTGTGTATGACTGCTGAAGTTCATGTGCGTGTTCCACTTTAGGTGACAATAAAATAACCACTGTACCAATTGCAACATGTAAATTCCCTGCGCCCACTAGCTAAAAGACACGGAGCAGTTTAGTACAGAAAACCTGGATAATGCCCAGGGACAATCGAAGAGCAATGTTTGTGTACTCTGTTTAGAGTGCAAGTGCAAAAATGTGCCACTCCGTTTTGTAGCGCGGGTCGAGAGGACAAGCTAGATAATGGTTTTAACCTCAGAGCCGTGTATCTTGACGGAGAACCCTCTCTGGCGGTAGCTGTGTTTCCGAAGGCACATCCTACAGCCGTTAACCTACAAACGTGTGCTAAGGGTTTGCACGGTCAGTGCTAAGCAGATAATATAGTACCGACCATATCGCCTTAGCAACCTCGCGCTCCTGCCTGTAGACTTTTATGGACCGTACAGGATCGGTGACGAGAGGTTGTCTGCCTTCGAGATACCATGTAAATAACGGTACCTCACCAATGTATTTCAAGACAGGCATTTTTTTTTCCGGACTGGCCGTACGCGACACTGATATTCCAGACGTAGTCAGCACCACTGTTTCATGAAGGACATCAATGTAAGTCTCTTGCCTGTAAGCTACGTTACTGCCGCCGTTTAGGGCTACTACAACGGCTGGTAGACATTGAGCCCACCCATTGCTACGCCTTTGTAGTCATTTCATCCTTGTGCCCAAACCGACACTTGGGCAGAATCTGGTTGAATTGCTCCACAATGCCCGGATCGCTGTGGGCGACAGCTTTTGACCGGCACTTGTTAGGTTATAAATAGTTACAGGTAGTATAGCCGACAACGGCGAGACCTCAAGCGACAAATATCATCTCATCTCTTTGCTGCTGGGGGTTAGAGTGTAAAAGTCAGAAAGCTTGAACTCGTCGCGAACGTCATCTATTTTTCAGTCGGTTGCATTGTAGTACTCGCTTGCAGATTCATTGACGTGTTGGTAAGTCCTTTTGTGCTAGATAGGTTCGGCGTTGTCCGCATCTGGATGCACTACAGAGAAGAGAGAACGTTTGAGTCAGTGCATGCGAGGGCCTTAGCAACAACTGTGCCGCAACAGAGACCATTATAATGACTTAATGATATTAACAGGAATGACACCTAGATTAATAAGCAATACATTGCGTCCAAAGGCTTAGCGTTGTGATGGTTACGGCCTTTGCTGCTTCTTTCACGTTTAGGCGAGCATTGTCAGCCAGCTCGTTATTAGCAATAGTTTGGCAATCATCCAATACCAACTTCAAGTCCGTCGACTACTGCTCTATGGTAAACGAGGTTACCGATGTCCTTGTCGTACGATGATGTAGACATCTTGCAAATGTTTCCTTTTTAGCAACAGGCCCAACACACACCACTGTTTCATATAAAATGGGCCAGGTAATAGATGCTGCGGTTACAATCGGTGCTTGTAGATCCAGCAACACCTCACACTTTGCTTTTCACTGTTCTTCAGACAGTTCTGGCTGCTTTTGCACTTGCGTTCTGCGACCTTGTGCTGTGCAGCTACTAACGCTAGGCCGCCCAGAAAATATATGATGGCATAGCCTGCTGTTTTTTCCTGAACCGTCTTGCGTACTTATCGACACTGCAGGGACGTGAGTATCGGCAGTACCAGTTTCTTACACCAACAGCAAATCTACCTGGGTGTTTAATCTTGGTGATCTGAAGTGCCAGCTGTGTGGAAGCAATAAAAAGCATCCACAGCAAGGTGTCGAGAGCAACTCATGGCCGACTTTGATTCGTACCACAAAATAAACATTAGTAGGCTTTTGAAACACATAAGTCTGGCGCACTCACAGTAAAGTGGGGCAGAGCCCGATCTCGCTAAATATTCTACAGCAACCTGAGTAAATTCTTGTCCCGATCCACACTAAAGGAGACGGGCTCTCAGTCTCTTCAAGAATAAGTTTGAAACAGGATAAGCCTCAGGTCAGGTCGAAGAGCAAACAAAAAGCTATCAACATCTCGAGAAATTAAATCAGTCGGCATGACGACATGAGTATAATGACTGGTCCCGAGTTCCTCGCTGTGTCTAGATCCAAAGACACGGCGCTAAGGGAACCTGACACCCCACCCCACCCCCATGCGAGAGATCATGAATCTGAACGAGACACTTACTAAGTTTTCTCCACCAACATGTCCATCGCCTCGATTCTCACTGCTCGTAGTTTCTCTATAAGCACAACTGTACTAGCAATCAAAGGCGGATGAGGTATAATGTCACTCCCCATCGTCCAACACCTACACCCGAGCAGTGGAAAAGAATAGGTAAGAAGCGGCTGGAACGCTTGGCCAGGATGCTGAAATCGCTCGATGAAAAGACTCCGGCTACGCTCACAGGTATCGGTTGCAATATTGTGTCGTTCCTCCTAAAATTTACAGAACCTTCAGCTTTTTGACCGAAGGTCTATTCCCAGTTCATCAAAAGCATACGATACAGTTTGTCAGTAACAGGCCAAAGAATGGCATATTTTTTGTGTTTTCGACAGCTTGTTTAGTAAATTTAAAAGAATGATTACCACCTCATACTTCTTCGCTTTCATCCGATATAGCATGCAAATGCGCAGTAGAAAGTCGTAAACTACCAATGTCACTATCAGCGACATGAAAGAAAGCATTCGGTACACAATTTAACCAAAACACTTGGGCAATTTTAAATACCAAAAACTTAATTTAAACGTTTAATGCTGCACCTCTACACTCAGTACAATGGGACTACACGATGAAGATTTCAGGGGGCGTTGCATAGATAATTACTCGTTATGATGAACTACGCAACAGTGCCAATTCCAGAGGAAAGTTCTTAGGTGCCTTGAAATAAAACCAAACATTGTCAAGTGATTGCATGCGTAAAATGTTTATGTTCCATTCTCTGAGCAAACCAACTAATTAAGTGCAAAATCAGCTTTGATCTACGGTCATATCTTCACTTTATTACAACTTCATTTCGTCTGCAATTAACACGGTGCATTACTGCGGCAACGAGAAAACAGTCCTTACACGCATAATAGAGTAAATTGTAAAGTAACTCCTGCAATGATTAGATTAGAACATTCTAAGTGCGTATGTACTAGTGTATAATTTTATTCACTTCCGTGACCAGATTTCGTTCGCGTCCTGCTGTACCGACATGTGACTGCAAAGATCCAACCGTTACTAGAAAAAGCAGAGGGCTAATCACACACTACCAAGTAAGACCCCACACCTCCAGATTTATCCATCTATTCATTAAGCGTCTTTTTCAAACAAACATTTTCACCGCTGCTATTAAAATGGCCTATTTAAATATAGTTTTTCCTGTTTTACTTCTTTTAAAGTGAGTGGGCAGCAGGACTCCTTGTAAAACTTCCAGTTAAAGTGAATGAATGGCAGGACTGCATTGTACAACTTCCAGTTAAAGTGAGTGAGTGGCAGGATTGCACTGCAAAACTCCCAGTGAAAATGAGCGAGTGGCACAACTGTATTGTAAAACTCCCAGTGAAAATGAGTGAGTGGCAGAACTGCATTCTAAACCTCCCTATTAAAATGAGTGAGTGGCAAATATGTTTTAAAGGATGGTCTTCATTACAAATAGAAAGGCCAAGTTGACACGAGTAGCAGTCAATCTTGAAATTGGTAATTTTACTATAATTATCAAGTGCAGTGCTCAGCAGTCTTAGTTGAAGTCCGTCTCTACCTGTCTGTTAATCAGTCTCCCAGACTATACAATTTATATCCGGTTGTGCCGATCATTCCATAACTGTATGTATGTATGTATGTATGTATGTATGTATGTATGTACCCAAATAGAATAAAAATCCTACAGTCGACGTTGAGAAAATAGAAGCAAAATTATGAAACGACATCCGTCAAGAAGAGTGAATACTTGTGGCCAAAAGAAACCCCATTTATTGCTCTCCTGAACTGATTTTGCAACATATTAGAAAGGTCTAAAAAAAAATATGAGCCAAAAAAAACCCCCCAAAGTTAATCTTTACTTCAGAGGTAAAGAAGACAGAAATTTAAGATTAAGTACATAAGAGGTGCCATGCTCCAGCAAAGAATATGGTGTTAGAAAAAATGTTATAGCAATTGCATGCTGTCAGAAAAAAGTTTTAGCAATTACATTCCAGAAAGGAATGCAATAGCAATTACGTAATCATAGAAAGAAATGCTGTAGCAGATACGTGTCAGAAAGAAATGCTATAGCAATTACATATCAGAAAGAAATGATGTAGCAATTACATGATGTAGATACAAAAAAAAAAAAAAAACAACAGATGGCAAGGTTCTGTATACATACAGTCGCATAAATTGATGAATTAATATCTCAGATGATGACGTCAATCAAATTGCTTTATTTGTATTATATTAATTTTTTACAAGTATTATTTTATTGTTATATTTGCATTCAAACCATCCTAGGGTATATGGTAAAGAAATACCAATATTCATCTCAACTTCTTTCAATTCCAATTTAGAGTCACGTGTTCTTTTCAAACGATGACTTTAGCATGTTAAAGTACTTAATATGTTGCGTCCTGCATATAAAACAGCCTAGGACTTGCAAAAGAAAAGGGGAAATTATCACTTTTTGTTAGATGACAAAGGCAAATTTTCTTTGAAATCTTAGGTTTGTCATCGAATGAACTGGAAACTTTTGGAGACCATAAATTCCTACCACTTGAACATGTTACTAAGCATACCGCTTAGCTGTCAAATGACTTATATGTTAGTGATAATGAAAGACAAACTTAGCAGCTATGATCAAATACAAACTACAACTGTTTCAGACGGAGAATTGCGGCGGCTGATGGTTTCAGACGTCCAATGGTGAACTTCAGGCTACCGTCGCCGTATTTTAGGGACAGCTTGATTCTCAATGTCCGAGACTAACCTCAAAATGCTTTGCCAAAAAATATTAAAATATAACGGAGGAGATTGATTGTGATTTTTCTGCTGGCGCTGCGAAACGAAAAGATAAGTGAGAAAAAATTTTCTCCATTTTCAATGCTGACGGGTAAATTAACATTATATATTACGTCCCTGCAGTAGAAGGCAAGTCACAATGCAATTTCTTTTTATTCTATTTGTTTTTGAATCAGATTATATCCTTTTGTGCAAATGTTGCACTGCAGGAAGATGATCTTTCCGCTCGCACAGCGTAAAACTGTCCGAAACGGAAGCATGGTTACAGCATGAAAGAACAGTAGCTTGTCAACGCGTCGATGTAATTTTTACCAGCCAGCGGGAACCATTTTAAGACATGAATTTAAGTTCTCATTTAAGAACATTTTGATCTTATGCAAAATAGGTGAGCATTCATTAAAACCTATTTCGTCAAGAGAAGATGTTTATAATTTCAAATAAACTTAGTCCTTTTATATGGAATAAAAAATACATAATATTAAAATGTATGGTTCAGCCCCGATCTATATATATATATATATATATATATATATATATATATATATATATATATATATGTAATTAATTTTGACCAATAAAAAATACATGGATAAAGTGTGAGCTTTAAATGGGTGTGCTAACTTTAATAACTTTTTTTTAATTAGATGACTGAATACGGATCATAACCACGATCTGGTATTAAAAAATTTTACTCTACTACTTGTTGATAAAGAAAAAACAAACGAAATTTGTCTCGATTTCAGAATAATGTAAATGCTGATGCATACATGCATAATATTTTCTCTGGCACTAGACTTAGTTGTAGAACGTGCAACCATGGGAACAATTTGTTTGAGCATCTGTATACTGTCGTAACTACAAGCTGGTTTATGTAAACGATGATTATGTTCTGTTCAATATCCGTTAATATTAAGTCTCTTCCAGGTAACAAGATATGTCTTCGGATTACAGGTAAAAAAAAAAAACGATAATATCGTTGCTTTCAAGCATATACGTGCTGGTTTGTTTAAAATATTTCCGATTACGCCCAGATCAAACAACACGCGCAACTATTTACATTCGGTCTATGTTCGGACAATAGCGTGCTCAGTTCTTCATATCTGAATGATATTAGACCATTGCTACAATTCAATTAACAACTGTTTAATTAACCCCAAACTTATAACTGTTTATAATGTAAGTAGATTGTTTGCTATAAATATTTATATGTCAGAATTAAATACAAATACCTATCAGTCGCTTTTAAGTATCCGTATTTAGGAAAGTATTACAGTAATATGTTTTTCCTGGAAGTGTGACTTTATAAAATATTGTGTTCTAAAGCAACTGCACCTGCTATTGCATGTATATTGTTCTGACAGACATAATTGACTGATGCTGTTGCTTCAAGAAGTAACGTGTAGCAAAATTCGATCCTTCTTCTGAGGGTAATGAATTAGAAAGACTCAAGTTTTTGTCCTATCGCAGATTATGAATATAGACCGAAAGAAATATTATTGTCCGTATAAAACAATTCAGTATTTAGTATTTGTTGTTAGCTGCAAAATTATTTCTGTATGATTGAAACAGCCTTCGTGATAAAGTAAAAAAATTATTTGGAATGATAGGTGACGGTTCAAATCACAGATCAAATCTTCATTTGAAATTAAATATTACCATTTTCGACTTTGTATATGATTACATATAATAGAAACCTACAGAGATGTCTTAAGAACAAGTCAAACAGGAACAGTCGTAGAAAGACTTCCAAATTTTTGTCATACAAGCCTTTGCCGAACTGAACAAATGTTTGTCTGAAGTTCGTCAGTGACAAAAGCCAACTTGAAACCTTAGCAGTACCGTCGCTGATGTTGGTAGGAGAGTAACAGTGCTGTCGCTGATGTTGGTAGGAGAGTAACAGTGCTGTCGCTGATGTTGGTAGAAGGTGCAGTGGAGCAAGTAATATCGTCAGTGGTATTTGCTACAGCAGTTGCTGCAGTAATCTCGTTTGTTTGCTGATTGGTTGTTACTGGGATTAACGTTATCTTTCATTGCTTGATAGGCTATACATGGTGGCCAGTATAACTGATGGAGGAAGAACCCTGGAAAATTTAGGTAAGAACCAGCGACCCCAGGAAGTTACTGGCAAAATTTCTCACACACACCCATTGAACGAGTCCTAGATTCGAACCCACACGGACAGAGGTAAAATGGCAGTAATTGGTAAAGGAAAGCACTTTAGACCACTCTGGTGGTGGCGTGCTGGTAGTTATACGAAGAACGTTTATATTGGCAGCATTATAGTTAAAAGTCTGCCACAAACTATCATTTACCATACCCCCATTGTTCCATGCAGCGCAGAACATGGAATATACAAAGACCTGGCAATTTACATCTGGTAAATAAAACCATTTGTGTGAGGCCATTAGCCTATAAAATGCACGTACAAAACAAATCTTCAAACATAACAGAATATGTGCATGCATTGTTTCTTTAAATTCGATAAATAACATATGTAATGAATTTGGTGTAGATCTGTAATGAATTTGATTTGAATAAAACAGCGCCTCCCTTCTATAAACAAATGTTGCAAAATGTATGAACCTTAGTCGATGACTTCTATTTGAATTACAGATTTTGCTGTTTAATTGATCTGCATATTCAAATGAAAAGAAAGAAGTGGAAAACAAACTTCCTCTGGTTACAACTTGGGACTGTACATTAGAAAAAGGAATGATCCATATTTTAAAATAAATACATATTGGTACAGGGAATGTTGTATACTGAATAAGAAACCCAAACACTGTAAATATGCCTTCAATATAGAGTACTGCTGAGTATAGACACCAGTTTTATGAAATGTTTACTGTACTTTAAAACTGGAATAAAGCATTAATTAATCTGACGTCAAAGGACACAGTGCTTTAAGGATTATCAGGTTGAATAATCATAGTACTGACTTTCAGGAAGTATCTAAAATATATTTTTATTTATCCATCGCTACAGATCCAATGATATTTTCTTTCCATTTCATACTCCAGCTAGTTACACACAGACAGACAGACACACACACACACAAACGCACACACACGTATATATAAATCCATTCAGTAGCCATTATGATTGATACAATTTTGCTAATAATACCCACCATCCAAAACTACTTAAACTTTTGTGCCATTGTTTTTACAGATGGATAAACCTGTTGCAGCCAGATAGTTCCCTCACCTTGTACATAGAAAATGAATTTCTCGTCTGCTTCACCAGATGGAATGGTTAGAATCTTGGATGTTGAACAGTGTCACAGAATAAGGCAAGAAATAACTTGGTTTCGCCTTAGAACGATTTGATCATTTTTGTCGTACATGCGACAACGTTACCTAGGGTGGATAATTGTTTTTCTTTAGTTAAGCGACTTAACTAGCATGTATCCTGTCGTAGATCGCTTGCGGCGAGAGACACTAAACGCACGGTATGCACGGGTATTTTACCCTTACTAATACTCATTCCCTGGAGATTTAAGACAAGGTTATTATCTAATTGACACATTGGTATTTTGGATCTTGTCAAGGTGTGTACGTTCTCCATTTTTTTTCTACAGCCTTAGGGGTAAGTGTTACATTTTTATTTTATTTGATATGTGAAGCATATTCAATTTTTAATGTCTTAGCGTGAAATGTTGCCTTTACCACTACGCGGATTTGAAACGCTGTAAATTTTTGAATTGTTACAAGTTGCTATTAAGAGTTTAATTTGGTAGCATGTATCTTTAGATTTTAATTCCGCACCTATTATGACCAGTTTGGTTTTATTTTAGCAGTCTAGCTGCACGTGTGTGTGCGGGTATATCAGGCTGTCGGTCTGGCCGTCTGTATGGGGACGGAAACCGGTGTGACCATCAAGGCCATACAAGGACGGAAGTGCTGATTTGTAAACCTGTGCGCATGGTGGATCCATGAAGGGGGTTGTGTGGCCAATACAAGTGTGGGCCAACCCAAGAATTCAGGAGAACTGTGTTGTTTGACAATGGACACATAAACCAGGTCAAAATGTTTCGTTTGCAGTTTTTGCAAATATTTGAGTCGTACGTGGTTATGAATTGTACGGGCTGTACAAATGACTGAGTCACGAGTCATGTGTTTGGTATAATTGTTATGTTGATTCAATTGATCATATTTGTTTCAATTGATGTTGTTTCAATCGAATATAATTGTTACCTTCATTACATGAGATTATTTGAATCTTGCCTTCATTTTTGAATATATGAATCACATTTTTGTTTTTCCATTTGTGAATGTTTGTGTTAAGTAATCAACGAGTCACGTGTTTGGAGCGTGAACGAATCACTGTATATGTTATTATATTATTATTATATTATTATATTATATTATATTATATTAATCAATTCATTTCATAAACTTCATCTTTCATCACATTTTGTTGTGCTGTCATTTAATCCAAACATCCACTAGGGTCAAATCCTGTTACAAACAGTAAACATTCGCAAAAGAACCCCATAACTATATATATTATATTATATTATATTAGATTTATTTATTATATTGATTGTATTATATTAAATTAATTATATTTTATATTATATTATATTATATTATATTATATTATATTATATTATATTATATTATATTACATTAACTCTATATTAGTCCCAGCCACAAACTAACCCTTACCAGACGGCATGACAGTCCCATTGTAATAAACGCAAGTCCCAGCCAAGTTAATGTTCACCTACGAAGAGGTTAAGTACTTTAGACTTTCAGTGGTTTGAAGTATGATACCTCAATAATAAGCGTCCATAACGCTGAAAAAAACCCATGAAAACTTTTTGTAACCAATTCATCACAAATACACCACTCACGTATAATTCTAAATTGATATGGGAACTGATAGTCCTATATAGCATTTACATTGTATCTCCAAGTCAAAAGTTTTGACAGTATAGCCAGTACTACCGGCACAGATTAAGAAGTCAGTTACCTCGGTCAAGTGTGCCACGGAGACCGCATAGCATTTGGACATAGTGAAACGTCTGTTCATTGGTGACATAAAGACGTACTGACTTGAGACCATTGCGTGAGAAGGCGGCATGACAGTTCTGCCATTTCCACGGTAATTGTTGTGATAGTTATGAATTTGAAAGGCTTGCGATCTAGTCTTGTTATGTAATGGACACGAAACGGGAAGCTTAGTGACACTAAACAGGAAGCGTGGTTGATATTCAAGGTGAGTTACAACATCTTGCGTACGTAATTTATGCATTCCTCGCAACCTTTCTTTGATCTCGGAAATGATAAAATGCTGCGATAAAGTAACTATTGTTGAATGAGTTTAAGTTATAACCAAACGAATTTCGAACTTCATGCGAATATGTTCACCATTGTCAATCGATACAAAGAACACAAAACCGACCAAATAATAACCGTCTAATGCATCCTGGTAATACAAAATGGCAACTTCATCCTTTAAATTTAAGCAACAAACCTGTGTATGCTAATGACGAGTAATACACCTTGACAAGTACGTGCTGTTATAACCACATTTGCTATGTGCTAATTCAACCACTACTTTGGTTAATTCTATAACCTTCATTTTACATTCAGGAACAGAGATTCTGAAGTTCAAAATGCAAGACAATGATTGAAGGCACCAACATTTTAAAATACAAGACAAGGACTGAAGGGACCAATATTTTAAATATATGACAAAGAATGAAGGGACGTAGATTTAAAGCGCAAGAAATGGACTGAAGGAACGGACCCGACATTTTAAAACGCAAGACAATGATTGAAGGGACCTACATTTAAAAATGCAGGTCAGTGATTGAAAGGACCTATATTTTATAATGCAAGACAAGGACTGAAGGGACCTGCATTATATAAAGCAAGACAAAGGCTAAACAGATCTACATTTCAATACGCAAGACAAATATTTAAGGGACGTATATTTTAAAATGCAAAACAAGGATTGAGAGGACCTACATTGTAAGTTGCAAGTCAAGGACTGAAGGGACCTACTTTTTATATGCAAGGTAAAGACTAAACGGACCTACATTTTAAAATGCAAGACAAAGATTTAAGGGAACTTCTTTTTAAAATGTAGGACAAGGACTAAAGGGACCTACAGTTTAAAATGCAAGACAAAACTGATTTTAAAAGAACAAGAAATAGCATGAGTAATACGGTCGTAGAAAGCAACAATAATGTCCTGGCAGCAGTGGGAGAGGTAGCAGCAGCCTCGTCAGCACCAATAATTGCTGTTAGATAGGGAAGATAATAGTATCACTAGCAGGAGGAGTAGTAGTAGCAGCAATTTAGTAGAAAAAGCAACAGCAGCAATGCTGTCGTAGCACCAATTCCAGATGCAGCAACTCATGGTTCAACATCATTAACTGTTGTTCGATTGGTAAGGTAGTACTAGTAGTAGCAATAGTAGCATCATACAATAAAAAGCAACATCAGCAATGCAGTCGCAGTAACTGTGCCAGAGGTAGTAACATCAAAAAGTAATTCTTGTTGGATTGTTGAGGTCGATATGGTAGTATTATGGTAATAGAAAGACTAATAGCATCAACACCAGCAATTGTTGTTGGATTGGTAAGATAGCAGAAGGTATCATAACTGGGGTATAACATCACAACAAACCTGTTCACTCCTAGGAGAGCTAATTTTATATATAATTTTATAAAAATGGGTAATCTGCGAATTACGTATGGTAAATTGCACGATTTTCGAATTCGACAGCTATATGCTCGCAGATGAAAAGAATTTTTAAAATTCTGCTTATATTAACAGCTGGTTTTGTGTTATTTATTTTATTTCTGAATAAAATGTCGGTATAACAGTCGGTTTGTATGTGATGTTTCTTTTATTTCTTGAGATAAAGCCTGTTAATGATCTAGTTATGGTGATATGGTGCTTCCTTAATGTAAATAACTGCTGGAATGATGTTTAATTAAAATGCAGTATCTTAAAAGAATAGAAAAATTGTTTATTGTTTAAAGAGAAAAAAAAGCCTTTAGTTCTTTTTAAAAAAAGGTTGACTGATTATTTATTAGGATTAACCACTACCAACAGACAACAACAACAGCAAAAACAAAAGTAGTCCGACTTAATATTTAAAGAAATACAAGACGAATTACTTTGCAAAGCAAACCTTTCTAATTTTATAAAATGTCTCAGCCAGAGCCTTAGACATTTGTTAAATGCATAGATTCTTGACTTATACAACTCTAATGCAGGTTCTCAAGTATGAGTGTTATTGCAATTTAATTTATTTAATGGCGATTACACTGTATTATGATCAATACCTGATGCCAGATTGCCTTTGCATATCAATACTTTCTTACGTCGCCTTAAATAATTCATGTCGCATTTGGAGTTCAGCTCGTGTAGGTTAATTAAAATAGTCTTGAAAAGGAAATGTAAAAGGGCGCATTGAAAATAAGTACACCCCATGTTTGTCGTAAGTATGAAAAAAATTAATTCCTGCAATATTTTGTCAGCGTGTAATCAGTCTGTTATAAGGAAGAATTGAGAGGCTCAGCACATCTGAACTGGAGCGGAAAGACCGACATCTGTCTTGCCGAAGAACCTAGACAACGTCGGCAGCAAACGCTCGTAACACATTAGATCGATCCACCAAAAATATATATAAAAAGTACAAGAAAAGAATCCGAGTATGTCTTGATTCTGCTTCCCGTATTCTGTAATTTGAGAAACCGCCAGGAGTCGATGTGGGAACCCTGTTACAGACTGTAATTGAAATCTTGTAGTAGTTGGAAAGGTTTCGAACCAATTTGAATGATTCCTATCTTTACGTTTGTTAAAGACAATAAATCACCCTGATATTACCCCCAGGATTTACCATTATGATCAACATGATATAGGCATGGATGTTTTTAAGAGAAGAAATAGGTCTCAGGCAAGGCATTTTGAAAGCACATGACATGCGATAGCTTTCTGTTGGTCTCGAATTTAACAATGTCAAAATATAAATATTCATGAGTATCGTGAGTCCTAATTATTTAAATTGTTTTAGTGTACGTTGTATTCACGAGGAAAAGATAACAATAAAATTATGTATCTAACTGATACAACGAAATAAGGACAGATCTATGGATTGAAAGTTGTTGACCCCCAGTATATATGTGAATGTAAGGCCTGGTTTATAGTCCTCTTGTCATGACTTGTGAAGCCGATTCACTAGAACAATGATGTAATAATTACTTAACTATTTAGAAAAGGTTAATTGTTTCAAAATATGCACTGAGGCAAACAAAAATTATAGTAACCAGAGACATGTATATATTTCGCAAAGTTACTTATTAAGTGTTAACACTTTCCTGCAGTCAGTAGATATTAACATTCAGTCTGACAAAACCAAAGCTTGAGACAAATTCATTGCAACCTATATTTAGATTTAAAGCGGTTTGATTGAATGGTGTGGAGTACTTTTTGTGATCAGCTAATCTTTTCAAAGCATTTTTCGAGAACATTCTGAAAACAATTGGTTTTTGGGACCATGCAAATTCAGAAAGACTTGTTTTAAAACCCGTGACGGAGATATTTTGCGCCCGATCTCACCCAATTACATGACTTTGATATTATTATCAGATACGCATGCGCAAGAGAGATGCATTGAAGCCATATTTAAGACATTTACGAAAACAACTGTCGATGCTATATCGATTAATTTGACTTTATACTATTGCGGCAAAATAAGTGCCCAGTATAATGTCCATTCTTTACTATTTTGCATTCCGGATCCCAAAAAATGCTATGATAAAGCCGTCTTTATATTTACGTCAATCTGTAAAAAGTAAATCATTCCTTGATTTAGATATCCGTATCACTGTCTTGGCCGCACCAAAGTTTGCTCTGTACCACTTTCGTCGGAATTCTTTCAGGACCTTAATAGAATACAAAAACCTTACCGGGCTTGATTTTTGACCTTCATATATATAAACAATAAGATATGCTTTGTGTAATAAATCTATATGACACGTTTTAATGTGATTCAAACAATGCAGAACAAGAGGTACTGTATACGACTATACAAACGAGAAGTACCGTAGAAAGAATGATTGTGCATACGAGAAATACCGTAAAAGTAAGACGCTGTACAGACAAGCGGTATAGTAAACCCAAGACGCTGCACAAGCGAGAGGTACATTAACAACAATGACTACAAACTAAAAGTAACAGAAGACACACCATTTTAACGTATATATCCCTTTTTGCAACACTACGTGAGCGAGATTATAGTAACCAAAAAGTAAAATTGCTTACAAAATGCGCTAAACCCCATTGATCTGTTTATTTACTTATCAGATAATATTTGAAAATACCCAGTACCTTCTCATCGAAAACAAAGTAAACAGTTCATCATTACTGAGAGAGAGAGAGAGAGAGAGAGAGAGAGAGAGAGAGAGAGAGAGAGAGAGAGAGAGAGAGAGAGAGAATGATCATATACAAATGATTCTTTTCGCAACAACGGAGATCAATCATGCTCAAACAAGGAATCTAATCCACGTGACATCCATTACAATTGATAAGGTTTCGCCATCAAGAAACGAGTACCAAAACATGAAGTAATTGCGATTACTTTCCATTGGCAGCACGATATAGTTGTTGCAGCTCAATACGTTCCCGCACCTTGTCAATAGAAGATAAATTTCTCGTCTGCTCCAGCAGATGGGGCGAGTATAATCTTGGCTTCAGGACAGGAAACTGGCGGCAAGAGCGTCGCCTTGTGCCAGGAAATACTTGTAATGTGCTAAAGATATATTGCAATTGTTTCCTGGTTCTAAGGTTGGGCTAATATTGCGTTTATTTATTCAAAATGAATAGAACAGTTTTCCAATAATATTTCAAGTTGATTACGTGGTGTGTGTGTATA
>JAECUM010040283.1:0-18903 GCA_016617855.1 Megalonaias nervosa | reverse complement strand
TTGCGTATGACGACAAATGGTCTAGCTACGCGCCTTAACAACTTTTATTCATGTTCAAGTCACGCATCTAGTGGTTGTGTGCCCTGAGTAAATTCATCTTTTAATCATTTTCTTTCGACTGCCGAACAATTTTATGTTCTATTTCGGACTGAACATTAATGCAAAACGAATCTGTAGCAATCATTTGTCTCGTTTTATCAACGTATATCAGCTTTAATTGGGTATAATGTCATTCGTACTTCAACCATTTTGATAATTCTGGCAGTGTACATCCGCCATCGATCAGTTTGACTCATTTGATGTTTTTTGTTTATCAGACTGATTAGCACCAAACCTTCAGTTATTAGTTTTGTTTTTGCTAATATCCGATCTTTTTTCATTTTAAAAATAATTTTCTTCTATACATATTTTAATTGTTTTGTTGTTAGTTTTCTCCATCTGTTTTCTAAATACAGCGTTTTTAATGAATTTGAAGAAAAACTTGTTTCCTAAACACAGATTAATTAATCAATTTGAAGAAAAATAGTCTTCAACTCGTGCTTTCTTTCAATGTATGATTTAATTCACAATTATTGGTCTACATGTTTATTTTTTCAGTTTCAAACATAACTGCACCTATAGCTTTAAATTTATATAATTTATCAAATACTTGGTTTCATTTTTCAGTGTACACAATAGTTTTAGCTTAATTGGTTTTGTAGGCTTGTAATCATCTATCAGTTTCCCTTAGTAATGGAGACATAAAATAAATTTGTCTGGTACAAGTGTTTCCCGTGGTTGAGAATAGTCCTTAATATGATAATTAAGATTTAAGGTAATCTCCCAGTCTGCTTCCAATATGCAACCAGTATAAATATTCTCAGGTATTTCAAACAGATTTTCTACTATCCATCTAATCTGTCCACTATTGTTCTGATCATAGTTCTTTAGCAGCAATTATTGGCTGGTTCTCCACTAATAAAGATATGTAACGTCTAGATGCATAATGGATGATCTGGAACTTTCGTACTCGCTATCATTTTTTCATCTTCACACATTCGTCTCAGTAGCATTCATTATTTCACGTTATCTTTTTTGTCAGTTTTACCCAATAATATGACTGTCCATGTTAACTATCTACAAACCTTATTGATTTTCACATTCTTCATGAACCTATCAACTATAGAATTCTTGCTAAATGAGAAATATCTCATCGTTCTTCGATAGTTTTTTACCTCTTCATCAGGATCATTTTTCACAAGCATATTGATAAATAAGGGCTGTTCTAACCGGACCAGTTAAGAATGAATAGTATAATATATTTTGGGTATTGAAAATTCAGATTACATTTTCATTATGTATTTACAAGTTAAGTGATCATGGTCTCTACCTTTGTCTTTATATATATTTTTTTATAGACCTGGCACGCATTTGTCGAGTTAAAATGTTTTGCCCTAATTCCCTGTGAAAATCAGGGTTTGTATTTTGACGCATTAATTCGTCAATATCTTTGTAGATGATTTGTCTGTAACGTGTATCAAGTTAATTTAGGCACATGCAAAAACCTGATGGAATGCGTATAGACATTTGCATTGTCCTGAGTATATACGATTGCTGCGTGGCACTATTGTAGTGTTACGACGCGTAGTAAGGACACTTTATATGAAGCACGACGGTACATTCAAAATCACAATAACAGCATATAACTTTTATTTCATGCTGATCACTTTTAATTAAACAACTGATTTTGTTTCATGCATTAGATATATCGAATTGTCTACACCGTAACATAACATTTTTGTGTTTCGAAAAATTTTATTTGCACAGATATGTTTTTGTACGTGGTGTGTAGTTACTTATAATGATACAAAATTTAATATCTCTTTTATTGGAACTTAATGGTGCCTTCCATTCATGTAGCTGTTAGTACCATCGCTTGAAGAGAATAAGAGCAACATGTCAACGTATCTGTCTTTCTCTACACCAGTTACTCTGCCAAATTTAATTTCTCCAATTTGCACTCTCTACACCTTCCAATATTTAATGAACATTTACTGAGATATCAAAATTCAATTTCAAGTTTTGGAATATTATCAGTTTTAACCGGACATTTATTGACTGTATCCAAACTGTTTTTAATGATTTATTTATGCGCTTACCTGGTGCATTTAATATAGATTCCAGAGTATAAAAGAGCCGTCTACGATCTTTTTTCTTGATATCCATGGAAGCTTATTTTTTTCTTAACACATTTAGATCATTCTGCGTATGAATTTCCTCTGAACGGCTTGTATTTATCTATGAGCAATGTCATTTATTCAATCCTGTCAAACATTTAGTTTTGTATCTTCGTTTATTGCCTATTTTTAAAACAAATTTTGTATGTAAATTGTCATTTACACATTTTATGTCATTATCTAGTTCATCTTTGTTTATTATATTTATTATCTGGTTCTGTGGAGATTTTTTTTTTTATCGTTATGCTCGACTTTTTCTCTATCCGTGGGTCTCTTTAAACATCTTATGTATATGTCTAAATTGTCTAATTTTCTGATAACCTCTTTAAAGTATGTTCAGTGTCGTTAAAAATTCAAACAAATCCTGATAGTAACGCCATAACATCTATACTCATCATGCAAATTTCTCCGATATGTATCAGCACGTCTTCTAATGATATTTTTGTTCAAATTTTGCTTATTCATATGTGTTAACTCTGCGTGAGTCAGAAAACTTTTTAATAACTGCCATGCAAGGAAACTATTTTTTGTTAGTTTGGAAAACGAAATAATCATTCTTTGTTCTAGTGGCAGTTTATGAAATATTTGTATTTACTAGCAATTATCATATTGTAATATAGGTACACAGTTCGAATTTTTTGGAATGTATAGTTTATGCTGTGATCATTTGAAGTTGTACGGCCCAAATAGACATTGAAAAGAGAAAGTGTTATGACCAACCTTACAGTTTACAGTGACTGTCTGAGACTATCAACACGTTTCGTACAGACCAGCGGTGTAGTCGTTTGTTGCATTCTAGGCATATTTTTGCAAATAAATACAGATTGACTCCAATTTCTCATCAATATTAAACGCTTTTAATCGTTCAAGAGTAATATTTCTAGCAGAAATATCAAAATATATATTACAAAAATGTGCCACACCTAATGAACCCATGGCCTTTCTCTTGCGCTAAGAGTGGTACCTCTCAGATCATCTAGTCCTTTATGGTGCGTAGACTTCTTCGGAGCACAAAATTCCAGCCCAGTTAATCATTATTTTCAGCCACCCCTGGAATCTTTAGTGTCCCATTATAAAGAAGTACCAGTAAAAATTAAGACCTAGCAAAATTTTAGTAACAGATTTTATCTTGTAAAGATATGGAATCTTCTAGAAAATTATTTCCATTAGTTATAGTTTATTTAGAAAATGCTAATTGTGACCTAGGTCAGGTAGAGGACTATAAAATCTTGTTTACTGGAAAAAATATTTATTCGTGATGTAAGATCTTGAAGCAGAATCATTGTTGTTTTCAGTGTTTGATTTGGGTTTAAATTATTTAATTCAAATTATTCTTCTCTTTAAATATAAAGTGCTTTATATAATATTCTTGGAAAGAAACATTAACTGGGAATTATAGTGAATTCAAAAAAGGAAACCTTGGATTATATTACTGTGATTCAACAAAAGATTGTTGGCACATCTCCACGTTACAGGTAACTACAGGCACATCAACACCTTCAGCATTGGAAATTATTTGGAATACCACTAAAGTTTATTCAGAACTGTATTCATTAGGATTTGTGTTAGTAATTCTAAGATTAGTTGGGATTAAATTCACAATATCGTCAGTTCTTTTATTTTTTTTTTTTTACTTTCTATTCTAAAGAAATCAATTATCTGTTGAATTTCACAAGCTTGTTGGTTCTCTTTACTACCACTTTTTTAAGACCACAGAGTCGTAATATCAGAAAATATTGATCAGGTGTTCAGAAATGCAACTCGCCACCACGCTATAACGTATCCCTTGGATGAGACTTCGGGATAATCTAAACTATATATCTAAAATTTGTACATTGGCATTCTAGGAGTTCCCGTCTCGTTCGAGTGATCCGAAAGCAGTGGCATCATTACCAAGCACTAATAATGTGATATTCTAACGTTTTCGAAATACGGATATCTTCTACATCAGTCGCTGTATGCAACGGATTTGAAAGATAATACTATTGTATACGTTTCTATCATGATATGTTGTGTGTTCTGTTTTGACTGTGCAAGCAGAAAGTTATGTCATCATAAGACCATTCAAAAGACAATGATTGAGCTGTTTGAAGACATTTTAACAGAATTTTACACAAATATAATATACTGTTTTGAAAAGCTGAAACAAGTACAGAAAGTTAATTACTGAAATTTAATTCAAAACGCATACTCAGTATAAATCATTTACAGTGTTTCTTTACCTTCCGTTGTTGTTGTTATAGGGTTTAACGCCATTTTTCAGCACAAGATAGCTATACATGGCGGCCAGTATAAATAGTGGAGGAAGAACCAGGGAAAGCCGTCGGAAAGAGAAGCTACTGGCAAGCTTTCTCACGTACACACATCGGCCGAGCCCGAGTCTCGAACCCACACAGACAGAGGTGAAATAGCTGTGATCCGTAACGGTGAGCGCTTTAGACCACTCCGCCACTCGGGGCCCCTTTTTCCTTCCCTGACATATTATCTGGTGACAGTGACGTTCGTACATTAGTTATTATATCAAAGTACTGAAAGTACTATTAAGCTTCTGATATATTAAAGTCAGACCGGATATGGCTGATTGCTTGTTACCTCGATGTGTGTACAATACTGTTTCTTACCTTCCAAATTATCTGGAGGAACTATTAGTAATTTGATTTTAAAAAATTATCACATTAGTTTCAGTTATACAATACAGATCTATCCTGCTCTGATTATTTCAGACACATCTCTTAGAAAACTGTCTTTAATCCATTCAGATATAATAATTAAAAGGGACCAGCAAGTGCCAACTGAATTATGTATTGCCTCTTCGTTCTATGTCGACTTGCAGCAATAATCATGTTCCCAGAGCATATGTCTATGGTCGAATATTTTGGTGCATTATCTATATTTATAGAAACCTTATTCTGATTTTAAAAAATGTCGTGATTGTCAAAAACTTAATTGTCCCAAGAATCACACCAAGCCAGCCATTGAACAAACACAAAACGTTTCATGCAAAGTTTTTCATAGGTTATAAACAATCTTCCATGAATAATATATTTAAGAATGTAATCGAAATTTTAAATTAATTAATATTGACTACCTGAATCTATCGGATGAAGTCTCGTTACCAACAACCAAACCACGAATTAGTGTCCTCTACGCTACTCTTCATTTCTATACTGAGGCGCACAAATATATCAAAACCGCTCCGGTTGCCTAGTGTTTAGAGCGTCCGCCTTGGATGCGGGAGGTCGCAGGTCCGAACCTCGGTCGAGTCATACCAAAGACTTATAAAATGGTACTAGGATCTGCCTCGTTTGGCAATCAGTATTATGAGGTTGGTGTTAGGACTGGTCGGTGTGGAGTCAGGATAACGTGACTAGGTGGGACATGATGCTACATGTCTTCGGCGTTATGCCCCAGTGCTAGACGTCACAATAAACTCTCACACTGCAGACATCGTAACGATATGGCTGAAAAATTGCCAAAGCTACATTAAAAATTCAAGACTCAGTCGCGCACACACACACACACACACACACACACACACGCGCGCGTACGCGCAAATTTATCACTGAAAAATTATTGCGCAATACCTCCTTTAAGGAGTATCCTTGGTTTATAAAACTTGAAAGAAAATGATCTGAAGGGGAACGTGGAACTCTCTTTCCAGAGATGATCAAAGCAAAATAAAATCACTTAGCATTGTAGATTTTATTGTCATTCTAAAAACACAAATTATTTAAAGTCAACAAGCATGCTGGTTTTGCAAATGAGACTCATTAGAACTTCCAATGAATAATCAAATTTGCAACAGACGGCTAATGAAAGTTACGCGAATTAGAGTCATAGATGGTACACGGGCGATGTAACTGGGCTACCCCTATCTATGGTAAAACAATGTCAACACAGACTTTCTCTTGGCGTATATCTGGCTTTGAGCTTGTGTTTGAGTTTGAACTTTTATAACAACAAATCACAAAGGAGAATACTTTGAAAAATAGATTTTGATCGGTTGAAAGTGGAATCTCACTCTCAAACGCACAAGCTAAGTGTCATAATTGTTAAGCCTAGTCTTTTCCTTAGTAATTATTTCTCTTCCAATCATTGACACACGGAGATGCAGTACAGACGGTGATCGTAGGGTATAATTTGATTGTATTTTAGGAAAATTATATTTAATTTATAAATATATCTTTTTTTCAGTGAAGATGAACCTTGATGTAGAAACGTTAAAGAATGAGTTCTTGCAATGTGGCATATGTATGAATGAGTATGATGAAAGTAATCATATTCCAAGAGTTTTGCCCTGCCTCCATGTTTATTGTGAAGAATGCATGAGTAAGGTATTGCTGGAAGACAAGATAACCTGCCCTGCATGTCGATTTGTGCATGGTATACCTGGTGGAGACGTTAGGAAATTGCAAAAGGAGAATACAATAAGAAGTTTGCGTGATTTTGTCTGCGTTAATCAAAGAAGGAATGACATAAAATGTTATGACTGTCCAAATAAACAAAAGGCAGAGAGTTTTTGTGTTGATTGCGCATTCTTTCTCTGCGAACTATGCATAGTACATCACAAACGTTTCCTTGGTAACCACCGCACAATTACAATGGCTGAACTGCAGTCATCTGCAGAAGCGAAAACGTTCCAAAGGGTTCCAACGTGTGAAATCGAGGGACATGAAAGACAAAAACTTAAATACTTTTGCAAAACATGCCAAGTACCGCTGTGTTTGGAGTGTACTGTCTGTGAACATCAGAACACTGAGGGACATAAAAGATGTTCTGTATCAGAAGTGTATGAGGAACAGAAAAAAGCATTGCGTGATTCGGTAATGAATCTTGACACAAAGCGACTAGCCACAATTAATGTCATAAAAGCATTATCAGCTGCCGAAAACAAGCTTATGACTGAAAAACAAAAAGCCGCAACAAAAATAACCCAAGAGATCGATTGTTTGCACGGACTTCTCGAACAACGAAAGAAAACATTACACGATTTGTTAAATTCATGGGAATTAGAAAAATCACAAAAAATAACGAAGGAGCTAGATATAACAAAACAACATTCTAAATCTTTAGACGAATTAAGGAACTTTGCGAATCACATCATTGACAATAGCAACCAAGCAGAATTTCTACAAATACTCACTACAATTAAAGACAGAATTGCCGAACTGGAGAGAGTATCAATCCATGACAAGCCTATCCAAGAACACGAAGTTAGTGCAGATTTTGACAATGACAAAGACGCCATTGTAGACCTTTGTCACAGAATTGGATGCGTTTCAATGCGTTCCACATCAAATGTAAAAATCAGCGCACAGACTACGTCAGTGTTAGTAGGAAAGATGGATGTTGTTTGTACCTTCCAAATCGTAAACAAGGAGGAACAAATTATGATGGGTTGGACAAATTATATCGAGATTTACTTAACTGATCCCCATGGTACAAAGAAAGGACCACTGCAAGTTGAGGAGCTTGTCGATGGATCTTACAGCATTCGGGCTATGGTCACGCAAATAGGAATACACAATGTCAGAATCTTTGTCATGGGCACTGAATTGGATGAGAAACCAACTTTCCTTGTGTATCCAGGTGAGAATTTACATTTGTATTATATACAGCATGTAACACATAAAAATTGCATTCTGAGTTTTGCAGCTTCAATTAAGAAACTACCGAAGACTGATATATCCTGGTATAATACACATTGCAGGATAATATGCAACTACATTGCATTTGATTATGTGTTTAGGTATAGATGTACGTCTTTTATTGTACATGTAGCTAAGAGTCATGTCCTCCAGATTTATCTGCATTTATTAAGGTCAAATATCAGTCCATCATGGTTGTGTTGCAGTTGTTCAGTTAGTACGTTATTCACTTAGTACGTTAGTACGTTATTCACTTAGTACGTTATTCACTTAGTACGTTAGTACGTTATTCACTTAGTACGTTAGTACGTTATTCACTTAGTACGTTAGTACGTTATTCAGTTAGTACGTTATTCAGTTAGTACGTTAGTACGTTATTCAGTTAGTACGTTATTCAGTTAGTACGTTATTCAGTTAGTACGTTTACCTTCTCGACATCAACCTGCTTTATAATATTCATTGTCTACTTCTCCCTCTATTCAATAGATAGAAGGTTGTACGGTTATAAAGGTTGTACGGTTATAAAGGTTGTACGGTTATGATGAAGAAATTATCTGCAAGTCGGTGACGAAACGACAATAATCACATCCATAGGATGGTTAAGAAGAAAAAATAAAAATACTTTAAAAAGATTTAATTTTTTTTGTGAAAGTGAATTTGCATGACGTACTTTGAGAAAGAAACCAACATGAACCGGGTCATAGACACCTGTTTTTCATTTGAAAATGTGTTTATTATATATTTCCCCTTTTGATACAGATCTGCGCCAGTGCTTGATTCAGCCTTATGCGGTGAAAGCCAAAGTACGCTGCAAAGTGTTTTCTATGCAAGTATCAGAATCCTGGGGACGTGTGCTCGTGGAGAACTTAACAATCCAAACTACCGACAGTCAGCATCAAGAGTTGGGCTTGACTGTAGACAAACACTACAGTAATGGTTTACTCGAACTATGGATGACTTTCGACAAGGAGGACGACTATTATCTGCACATAACGCTCCAGCACGACAGTTCCACGGGAGTTTTTAAAAAGTTTCATGTATTTCATGGTAGGAATTCATATAAAATCACGTTACGTATTTTATGTTATGTTCCTTGGATACCAGTCACGACTTGCTCGCAACTGTGGCGCTAACTTGTGAGCCAAGTCACAGTGATAGCAACCAAGTTAAAAATTCTCAAGACAAATTTCATTTTCTTTCAGGATATTGTCCTTACTTTATTTTAACTTTGTCCGCCAGTTAACGATTCAAGATGTAGGTTTGGTGTATAAATTTAAGAAAAAAGTTATACTGAGACAAAATATTCCGTTTCTGAATTATTGTAAACAAAAATGGTCACTTTTGTTCTGGAAGGAAAGGTGCAATACAGGCAAGGAAAACATATGTAGACCTTCGATTCTGCATACATTATAATAAAAAAAGTGATCTAAGATGTGGACAGTCAAGCAAGAAAGAAAAAGAAAAGAAAAAATTGCATTAAAGGTTTGCAGCAAATAAAGTTACAAAACATACCAAGAAATCAAATGTGCAGGCTTTAGATTCATGTACCAGGTACCGAAGAAGATATAGAAAATATTAAAATAAATTGAATATATATATATATATATATATATGTATATATATATATATATATATATATATATATATATATATATACATATATGTATATATATATAATTATCATAAAAAAAGACTTCTAATAATGTTTCATATCATGTTTTCTTTTTTGTTGCAGAAAACTCAGCAATGCTTGAAAGTGTCATTTGTAAGTTATGACAAAATCAATTCAAGTGGAAATTAACCACACCGCATATTCAGGAATCTTTCCTAGTTATTAGTTTAGGTGTTCTAGCCATGAACCATTTCAAATAGAAAATAATTTTACATAGCATGTGAGCATGGACAATTGTTTTTTGTTTTTTTTACACATATGTATCATTGTATACACGGTGTGGCTCGAGAAATATTTTTTTTTAAAAAGAGACTGGTTCAGTATTTTCAATATCATGTTTCATCTTTTAAATTATTGAAATAAATTGGGCAATGAAAACCATTCATGCTATAAGCATGAATGTTTCTATTTGAATTCGTAGCTGATTAAATCGAGAGATGAGGTAATGGGATGTTAATAAGAAGAATAAAAGAAAACCACCCCACCCCCAAAAATTCAACAGCAAAAAAAAAAAATAAACCAGCATATGCGCAGAACAAAATTTTTGAATAAATCGGAGAACAATTTATGATTTTGTGTTCGGTTTGAATTCCAGAGTGCAATTACACCGTGTAACAAATTTTTGTTTGTTCCTGGGCAGTAAGTGTTATTTCCTAATTGCTTATGCCTCAGAAGTATAGAAAATGGCTATTATTCCCCACAAACTTTGCTTTTGTGACCAGGACAGTGATATTTTGAAATTTACCTATTTTCCAGAACATTTCAGATAGATTAAATGCTGAGTAAACTTGGAGTAACTTCTAGAACCTAATAGAACTTTCCAGTAATATAAATAGTAGTATAAATACAGGGGCCTTAAGCCCACCAGTTCAGTTTAGTTCCAGCTGCCTAAGTGGATACATATCTGCATTTTTCTGAGATGGCATCAAGAGGCTGCAAGTATCCGGCAGACGCATTTTGCTATGTCTGTGGCTAATTTATCAAAACAAGAGCGAAAAAGTACTCCGTGGAAGCATCTGTTAAGATGTGAGGCCTACAAGATATATTTCGGCATGCCTGTCGGGGATCAAGACAAACCCTGTGCACCTCATTTCAGCTGCGAGCACTGCAAAAACAACTCTTGAAGGTAAGATGGACAATTGTTGCTCGGAATTTTATGTTATAAAATTTGTTAAAATTGTACAAATTGTAAAGGTTTTTAATTTTAAAATGTTTTACAGTTTTCAGTATTATTGAAAAAATATATTATATATGAAAAATGTTGCGAGAATCTCTTACACATTAGTCATGGGTGAAATAAATGTATTTTTGTAGGATGGTAGAGAGGGGAAAAGAGAGCCATGAAGTTCGCTATCCCAAGAATTTGGCGGGAACCCACTGACCACTCAAGCAACTGCTACTTCTGCATGGTGGACCCTTCCAAACGTTGGACTGGCAAGAATGCACCTGCTATCATGTATCCGGACCTTCCTTCATCCATCACCCCGGTGCCACCCTGCCCTGCGCTCCCCGTACCCACTCCTCCGGAGAGAAAGCAGCCGTCTTTAGAAGAGAGCAGCAAGTCAGAGAGTGAGGAAGACGTTGTAGATCCAGATGACAATTTCGGAGGTGGAGTTGAGGAGAGAAACCCATACTACCCCAACCAAAAAGACCTCAACGACTTGAGCAGAGATCTTGGTCTCACCAAGTCCAATACAGAGCTTTTGACGTCTAGGCTCAAGCAGTGGAACTTGTTGGATGAAAGTGTGTAAGTCGCAGATCAGAGGAAGCGTCACCAAGCTTTTTCCAGCTTCTTCGCCCGTCAAGATTGTCCCTGCTTCTGCTACAATGTGACCAGTCTGTTCGAGGCAATCGGAATCGCTTGTAACCAGAATGAGTGGCGCCTTTTCATTGACAGCTTATCCAAGAGCCTCAAAGCCGTGCTGCTTCATAATGGGAACAAGTACCCGTCTCTTCCCCTGGCTCACTCAGTACACCTCAAAGAGGATTACAACTACATCAAGACCTTGCTGGATGCCTTGAAGTATGATGAGCACGGCTGGGAGGTCATCGGAGACTTCAAAATGGTACCATTCCTGATGGGTCTCCAAGGCGGTTTTACCAAGTTTCCCTGCTATCTTTGCTTTTGGGATAGCAGGAACACCACGGCGCACTACCACAGGTGGAACTGGCCACAGTGGACCGAGTTCTCTGTGGGGAGGAACAACGTCAAGTGGGAGCCACTGGTGGACCCCCGGAAGGTGCTGATGCCACCACTGCACATCAATTGGGCCTTATTAAACAATTTGTCAGAGCTCTAGATAAGGAGTCGGCAGCCTTCAAGTACCTTCAAGACTTCTTCCCTAAGCTGTCTGAGGCAAAGGTCAAAGCCGGTGTCTTCGTCGGACCACAGATAAAGAAGATCTTGGAGTGCACTGAATTGCCCAAGAAGCTCACTAGGAAGGAGAAAGAAGCTTGGAACAGCTTCGTCGCGGTGATTCGGGGCTTCCTGGGCAATCACAAGGCCGAAAACTATGTGGAGCTGGTTGAGACTTTGGTGAAGAACTGCGGCACAAAGGGCTGAAGGATGTCCCTCAAAGTCCATATCCTTGATGTTCATCTTGATAAATTCAAGGAGAACATGTGAGCGTACTCGGTAGAGCAAGGCGAGCGCTTCCACCAAGACGTACTGGACTTTGAACGCCGCTACCAAGGACAGTATAACGAGAACATGATGGGAGAATACATTTAGGGGCTGATTCATGAAAGTGATTTACAGTATAATCGTAAATCTCGAAAAACTACTCACTTCTAAATCTTTTGTGGTCATTTTTGTATTACTTTAGTATAAATACATGTTAATTTTGATTCATATGTTTTTTTCTGACTTTATGTGAACGAAAGGACACAGATTCGCCCGTTTTCTCATTGGAAATAGGTAAATTTCAAACTATCACTGTCCTGGTCACAAAAGCAAAGTTTGTGGGGAATAATAGCCATTTTGTACCCTTTTTAGGCATAAGCAATTACGAAATAACACTTACCACCCAGGAACAAAAATTGTGTTACATAGTGTTATATATGGCTTTATCCCGATTTTATTCGTCTTCTTACTTTACGTGAACTTTTTTCCATTAAAGGTCCTTACTTTAGAATCAATGCAGCAACACTAAACGTCGACCAAGACCGGACCGTCAGCATAGATGGTTTCGAACTCCAGTTTGGTTCACCTGTATCACCATCTGAAGAAGCACTAAAAATGTATGGCGGCGCTCTGGGTAGCCTTTCCTTCAGTTCAGAGGTAACTGATCACCTTTATTATGAGGTGCAAGTACAGTATTCCCCAATAGAGTTACAGGGGGAATATCTTGTTTTTGAGATAGGTCTTGGAAGGAGAGAGAGTATAGACGAGAGCGACCACTGCTTGTCAGGCACAAAAGGTTGTTTGTCCATTCATGCTGCAGCTTGCCAAGAACACAAAGCTTTTTGTTTATTTGTGGTTTTTTCCTGTGATTTTCATTTACATTCGCAAACTGCGCCAATCGAACTAGGTGCTACCGTCTACAAAAGATATGGCATATTCTTGAACCTGAAAAAGGGTTTATGTGTCGTAATTGACTTGGTAGATAATAATCAAGTGTGCAGAGTACGGAAAATCAATGTGTCTGGTGATGTTTGGCCAACGTTTGGAATATATAATCCCCATAAAGTGGATGTACGAATGGTACTCAAATGTGGCTCATTGATTCAAAATGTTCCTGAGTTCATAGGAAACGGAAGTGATTAACAGAGACCACAGAAGAGAATGACAATATTTGGCTGTAGCATAAGATGTGACGTTTATTTACCAGATTAATGTGTAGTTTATTAAAAGCGAGGGAAAAGACTGAAAAGTAAATATGATTTTAAAAGAAGCTATGAAATATAATTTTCTATCTCGTAGTTTGTGTAATATCTTACGTGTATCTAATTAAAGATTATACCTTTGCTGAGATCTCTCAAAAATATTTTTGCATATAATGCAATATCTCTTAGTTATATGTTTGCATATTTTGCAATATCTTCAGCGTACCTGATGAATTTTACGAATAGGTCTGGTAGATTTTGAATACAACAGCGGCGAACGAACAGCATTTTGTTAACCTGTCGTGACCTATATGACTATAATAAAATAGGCTCAAACAGCCAAAGGGTATGTTTTTAGACATTATAGTTTTTGGAATGACTAGCAATCTAATGGCATCCGTAACATATAAAGATTAACGGTTTTCATACTTTAATCACCGTATATAGGCAACTCATCTAGAATAATAAAGCTGTGATGTCGCTGAATTAGATTATAAACATACCTGTAAACGGATACGACGTATATACCTGTGTGAATATTGATATACTTTTACAGGTACCCGTTATCTGCAGTATAGTATGAATCTACATATAAATGACGCTTGAATAAACTGTCCTGTACAATCTAAGTAATGCTTGGCAGGTAAAAATGTTCACGTGACCAATTTCCTTTCTATATCCATGGGTTTATTTTTCACTTTTGGCTTGAGTTTTCTTACATCAACATAACTCTTCAAACTGAACACCAATATTAAAAATATTAACCAGAAAAACGCACTTAGGGTATGCCACACACATACTTTTATGTCCATGATGTATACTTGATATATACTGATATACATGCTCTTGCCTTGAACTCTATCGATAGTAGCATTATTCAATCAAGTCCCAAGGGCTTTATTTTGTCAAATTAGGTGGGTTTTTTTAATATCTGCCATATATTGGTAAATGGAGTGGGTCAGTAGTTCGTGCTTGCAGAATTATTTAATTCGAGGGAAATATTGTGACAGCCAAACTTTAAAACAGACTTAAAAATCTAAATACTGTGATTTCTTTAAAAGAGCAGCGCGTGATTTCCATCAATATGAAGGCTGTACACATGTCTCAAGGTTAATAAGATTTGAGTGATATATTTTTTAAATCGAAGACCTGCACAAGTTGAATTAGGAACATTAACTTTCAATTTTGGTGCAATCATAAATAAAGTTGCATATTTGATTCAAATTAATCAGAGGATAAAATTTAAACATGATTCGATTTCAGTAAAGCGCAGTCGATCACTCCGATCTGTTCCCTTGTTTTCTTTGTTCTTGGTGTTTGTTCTCTTCTTTTTAGAAAGTGACAATTCAGCCTTTCTTAAAGAGGTATCTATAATTTATTTTTTGTTCCCTTCTTCCCTAAAAGTTATTATCAAAATTCATTGGTGACTAAAAATAAACGTCCATGTCACCTTTATTCCCCCTAAGCCTTTGTGATGACATCAATACATTATATATTTTATACATATTCTGTTATGTCATTACAACTTGAATAAGTCATAAATCTCATCTAACTGACAAGAGTAAGGCTCACGTTAATTTTTTTCTAGTGCACGTTTTCATTTTCATTCTCCATAAAACAACGAATTACATTACTTAAAACAAGACAAAATGTATAAACTTTTGTATGTCTCGGTCATCATGGTACTCATACATTTAATCCAACAGGCGGAAAACAAATGTTGAATTACTGTATTGACACTCACCCGTGTCAAGCAAGCTCAGATATGCGTATGATAAAGATAGACTTTACTTTCCCGGAGTTGCCAGCTCCCCCCGTCACCAGCATAGCTCACTCCATAAAGATCGTCTGGAAGGAGTCGACGTTAATTGTGCGTCACAGTGGCCTATTTCCGGTATGATGATACGTTCTCTTCTGTATTATGCTTACATATGTCAAGGACTGATAGATATGGAATGTCAGTATGGATGTATAGATCTAGCACAAAAAAATGTAGTTGCAAATGCTGAAATTATGAAAGCAGGAGTGACCTATTTTTTTTAGCTGTACTTGTCGATGACCATACAAGTTTATGCGACAGTCCTGCGTCCTTCTCCCATTGGTGACTGGTTGTTATCACTACGCCCCCTAAAAACTTTGACGAATGTCGTACAACTTGACCCACATTTTTATCCTGAGCTCCAGCTGATCCGAAATTAAAATGGTGCCCTTTACATCCAAAATGGCCGCCACGTTGGCCACTTTAGAAATATTGTCATCGCTGCTCTTAATGGAATGGTTGTATCGATTATGGGGAGTTTGTTATGATTAAATTTGCTGCTATTTTTCATAAAATATAATTTTTATTGTTACGACAAACATACTTTTAATAGAAGAATATGTGTTGAAGCGGAAGGCTAGGATATATTTTACATGACATAAATATATCACAGTGATCCTTCTTGTATTCTACGTTCATAATTAAAGTAACAGTATAAGGTACGATACAACGGGCATAAAAACATAAGAACCAAGTTCTTTTCACTTATGTTAGCAATATCTTCCACGCTATACATCAGTACGTTGAAAATATATAATGAATTCTCAAGTCAAATCACCTGAGCGTCACCCTACATGATGACCATTTTTGGAGCAAGAAATGCGTTATATAACATGGTCATGGTTCCACAGCTAGAGATGTTTCAATTCGCCCTGGCCTACTTCATTTTTACAGCAAGTGTGAACGTACTCCATTTCTCAGGCTCTATATAAATTGCCGCCCAAATGCCTAGGGAAGCAAGAGCTAGCTATTAACACATACGAAGAAATTGTGTTTAATAATTTTAGACGAAGCAGCAGAGTTAGATATTAGACTTTTCTGGAAATTAGGAAACGTAGCAGAGGCAGAAATTCTAAAAGCTGTTTCGAACTAAAATCTGATCGAGAAACAGCATGCAATCCACAAGAGATAGCTAACTTACCGGTATTTGCCAAATACTTTAAACACCTATACATCACGGAAAATGATTCATTCTCAAAAATACTTTAAACACCTATACATCACGGAAAATGATTCATTCTCTAGCTCTTCAGTGCATACAGATCTTAAAGATCCAGATTTTAATGAAACTCTTACCATTGCATAAATAGCGCATCCAGAAAACAAGTTAAGTTACGTAAAGCGCCTGGGACTGATGGAATACAGGACGAACGTATATTGACAACATCTGCACGTTTACCCACAATGCTTCATATTGCTTACTTGTATTCCGTAATCTGGAATTTTAAAATCAATGAGAATAAGAATCTCATGGTTATTTTCAAACGGAACAGCAGAGTAGAGATTGTAATATTAAGTGGAAAATCGGTCCCAACACGTAGGTATCCCTATGAGCGCTGATGTGAGCTGTGTTGCAAAAGTAAAAAAAGGCATGTACTAGAAGAAGACTATCGCTATGGTACTTCATCGTGATTGGGAAAACGGAGTACGAATTAAATCACATAACCACCGCAGGTCTATCAAAAAAAAATGGTATTCCAACAGCGTTTATGGTTGTGATGTGTGGTCAAAGATAGGATCGAAAGACATAAGAAAAACTTGATGAAAAAATTAAATTCATTTCAGCATCAAAGTGTGAAGCACTTTAACAAATTCTCATGTAGATCATTTCTACAATGAGCGAAGGCATTCTTGGTCTGAACAGAACTGTTGCTGAAATCCATAAAAGAAGGCGCAATATCCTTTGCAAATTATCCCATATACCTGAAAATACGTTGTCTACCCAGCAGTTAACAAGAAATGAAGAAAGGAAGAAACGGAGTTCTTGTGCATTCCTACAAATTCTTTTCGTCCTGTAGAGCGTCAGGTACATCAATGTATTTTTATTATATAGTAAAACAAACAAATACATACTTACGTAAAATTATCACTATACCGGATAGATTGGACAAGAAACTAATACACAAATTTGTTGTCGTTTATTTAGGTCTAGGACAAAAATAAGATGAACAAGATTGGGGGGGGGTGACGATTGTGGGGTTTAACGCCATTTTTCAGTACATGATATGCTATATATGGCGGCCAGTATATTTGGTGGAAGATGACCCCGAAAAGAACCACTCACCCTCGGGAGCTGCTGACAATTTTTCTCACATACTTACGTTGGTAGAGCCTGGACTCAAACTAGTGCTGGACTCAAACTCACGCTGGACTCAAACTCGCGCTGGACTCAAACTCGCGCGGACAGAGGCGAGATGATCTGTAAATGCGAACGCTTTGGACCACTCGGTCACCCAGGCCCTTAGACTACTTGGCGCCCCATGAAATGAAAATGACCATGTTGCTAGGGATTAGGTAGAAGGAAATACAACACCGCGTAAGTGGTATTATATGAAAAATGCTGCCTTTCAATTTGGATGAATATAAAAATGTGTCGTTCTTGAAAAAGTAATATTTACCTCGGTCAAAGGTGCTTTTTTGTGCACCATATGAATGACTCCATTTATTAAGATGAACATGTATAGTGAGGATCATTTTCACTGAACTGGCTTAAATGACGTTTTTCATTTGTTCCAATTCAGGGTGCATACAGTCATTCACACAAAGAGCCAAGGCTCCAAAGTTTTCAAAATTATCGAGCATGAGTTTAAACTCTGAGACTTTGTTTTAACCAACCATAAATGACGTTTCGTTTGAAACTTTGTTTCTGACTGGTAAATCCCAGAATTAAGCTCCGAGTTTTATGATCTCCAGGCCTGATATTGGTCTGAGATACTACTAATATGCGAACAACTTTCAAAGCAGTTGTCTTTGTTCATGGGTTGGTTTAGTTTGTTTTTTCTTTTCACGACACAGCAATAAAATTACGTTATTTAATTCCGAGGAAATTGGAGTTCAGTGACTTGCCCAAAGATCCAACGTGCATGGGACAGCATTGAGGTTATTATACATCCCCAAACCCACTGGGTTAATGGAACCAGTAGGGACCATGATTGCACGGACGTAGTTTCAATCAAAGCTGGATGAATAGTACTATGTTACGTCAAAACGCTCCGGTAGCCCAGTGGTTAGAGCGTCCGCCTAGGATGCGGGAGGTCGTGAGTTCAATCCCCGGCCGAGTCATACCAAAGACTCAGCATTAAGAGGTTAGTGTTATGAATGGTCGGCCTGGTGTCAGGATAATGTGACTGGGTGGGACATCATGATACATGTATGCGACATGATGCCCCAGTGCTAGACATCACTATAGACCGCCACACTGCAGACATCGTAGCGATATGACTGAAAAATTGTTAAAGCTACGTTAAAAATCCAATCACACACACACACACACATACACACCACGTTATGTAAAACGTATCATTATCGACAGCTTGCAGAATGAATGCCAAGAGAAACCAATTGGTTTGTAAGGCACTTCACACATTCTGAAATCCACGCATAGACATCATAATATTTATCTTCAAAATGATTTGGAACAATCGTGTGGGTCACACATTTAAGAACATGACTGTCAGCAAGTAGAGGCAACACACACACACACACACACACACACACACACAC
>JAECUM010040282.1:0-30160 GCA_016617855.1 Megalonaias nervosa | reverse complement strand
GGTCTACGAACCTGTTTAAGGTAAAATAGAAGAGATGACCATCAAATTTTTGTGAGGTCTCACTGGATAGTTTTGTATTTTGACACCTCCCTAATTTTTAAGGTAGAAGGCATGAACCTAATTATCATAAGCCTAGCATTTATAAATTCACACAGAAGCTAAATCTGTAATGTGGTTTAGATTTACTTTGAGTCAGGCTTGAAAATGGGTTGGCTTATTTGGTGACTGCCTGTCACAGTTAGACTAGCACTGGAGATCAAATGCGTAACTTGGGCTGCAAATGAACAGCCGACTTGGCTTACGTATTTACGTGTGTCTGCTACAGAGGTAAATATCTAAAAATCCAGATGGCTGAGGGGTGATGAAAAGTATGCTAATTTGTTATAGTACTAGTGAACTTTATTAATGCATAAGGCACATACTGATTCTTTTAGCCGCCTTGTCACAGGAAAATAGTCAAAATAGCTCTTTGCCATAAAAAATGACTGTAAAAAGGGGTTGGTGGCAGTGTTGGTTCAGTATAAAAGACACCAGTTGTATAAGGAATTAACCTGATTGCCGCAGTCAAAATCTCACATGCATGCTTTCTACAAAAATCATTAGTTTGTTTTTATTTGTATCTTCATCGTAAAATTATTCTCATTTTTCTGCAATAGGTCATTGTCGGATGAAAATTCACCAGATAAACTGTCCAGTGAGACCTGACACTATTTGCGGTTTGACGGACTTGTAAGCACTACAGACAACAAGATCAATACGAGAAACGACTATAATGGCCGTAAAATAATCACTTTATCGTTCATCATTAAATAAGCCTCTCAGAAGAGCAAATAGTTCATGCAGTTATGTTGGCTATGTTTTTACATTTAATTACACACAATGGTATAAATTATGAATTTATAGTTTTGCAAAATACACAGTTGCACAGGTAAATAAGATTGTTATCTATCTTTCCTGAATATTTTAAACACAATTTCATAGTGCGACCATTAGATAACCAATCTGACACTTGATGTGAATTGGTTCTGGCGAATATTAGGTCAGGTAATCTTGAATCACACAAGACAGGTAGATCTGAGATGATATTGAGGAAGTCTAGATCATGTTATGCGAGGAAATTCTGACTATACCGGTGATAACAGCTGTGTTGTTTTCTGTGTTTTGTGTGTTTTGTTTTGTTTTGTTTTGTTTTTGTTGGGGGTGGGTGGGGTGTAAAAAAAGAGCACAAAATAGAAATAGACTTGAAGATTTTAGATTTTGTCTCTAAATACAAGTGGTTTCTTTGTAATACACTCTTCTTCATCGAAAATTTAACAAACTGACATGAAATAGTCCTTGTGTAACTTTGTCTCCGATTTTTTAACACGTAAACAAACAATTGAAGCTTCCAGCAACTATTTCTCAAGCGTGAAATAAGAATTCACTGTTAATAACGACGAATGTGTGAAATGTCACCTCAGAATCCAACAATTAATCAATTAATCAGCTAATTAAACAATTAATCACCTCAGAATCCAACAAACACCCTTTGATTAAAATGGATTGTTTCGTTGGTTACTTCTTGCGTGTTATGTTTTGAAGGTGGTGCTGGTGTTTCACCAAACTAAATCATTACCAAATATTTTTTATTAATGCAACAGTGTGGTGTATATAACGATTGGAGAAACGTTGTTAACAGTTTATTGTGAATGAATTTATACGCCTTGTTCCATCAACCAACAAAGCCGCCTCTTTGATCATATTATATAACCTTGCGGTTTGGATACTTAGGAAAAAGAAATTTATAATGAATAACTTCTGGCAGGAATGGGTCGATAGTGTAGGCTAAAAGCGGATACAAGCCAGTTTTACCGTCTGCAATTATATTTTATTCATATTAGCCCTGAAGAGCCAGTCATACTAAAATATGACAATAAATGCCCTTCACAACAACTTCGAAGTTTAATTTTAACAGCATTAGTGTAGTGGCATAGAGTTGCGTCAATGGGAATTAGCATTACAGAACCTTGCCAAGGATCTATGTTGCCCAGTGTTTGCTATATGTTACTGCTATTTGTCGTGTACGCTATTTCGTTGTTTTGTTGGGCTGGCTTCATGGATCAAATTTTCTTCTTAGTTTTTTTTTAGTTTCATTGGTTTCTTTTGACTCGGAAAGCCGGTTGTGATATAAGATCAACACCGGCTTCCTGGTCCTTGAAACCTTTTTGTATTTATGGTGTGTTAAGAGAAGATAGAAAGATTGTAGTGTAGATCATATGTGTATTAGAGTGAGTGTGTGTGCTTAGTGTTACTTTGCTATTGGAAGATACGGTACGGTCCGTGCTACCACACGTGAGTCGCGTAGCTTTGGCACCGCACCTTGTTCTCCCCTGTATATAAACCTTTTTATATATAGATGTTAACTGTAATTTTTTTTTTTTAAACAGATCCCACAGGTATATTGTATTACAAACATATATTATAGAGAAATTCCTTTTTTCTAAAAAGTTGTCAGAATATCTATTCATATTCACGTATGATTTTCATAATTTTATTGATAAAATCTATTAATTCATTATATAATTTACTATCCTTTATATCATTTGTATATAGTAGTTGTGAAATTTCATTATTCCCATATTTTATCCTAGTTTTATTTTTAATATTCGATCTTTCTATTTCATTTTTTGGACATTCTAGTAACAAATGTTTTTTTAGAATCTATACATTTCCCACAGAGTCTACATTTAGATAATTTTGTAGTTAAATCTCTATTGAAAGCTACTTCCCCTGTAAGCCATTGATCGTGGAGATAAATATATAGCCTACTTTGTATGGCAGGCGACTTTATGCCTGCCCAATTCTTCCATATTAAATCCCAGTTCAATCCTGGGTTTTTAAATTCAATTTCATGTTTCTCTTGAGTAGAAGATTCGTTTAAAAGTTTATAAATGTCATTATTTTTATCCCATAAATTATTGTTATGCCTATATCTATATATTAATTCTTTTATTCTTCTATATGCTCCAGGTGGTTCTAACAGTTTCACTAATACATTATTCATATAAATTTCTTTATCAAAATTACATAAATACCCATATATGTAAATATTTATTGCTTCCCAAGGATGTGTTGGTTTTCCATTTAGTTTTTTAAATCTGTTAAGAATGGTGGCTTTCTGCTTTATGCTCAGATTAGGGAGGTCTAATCCTCCCCCCCCCCGTCTTGGGTCTACATATATATTTCTTTTTTAAATAGTGTATTTTATTGTCCCAAATAAAGCTCGTAATTTTTCTTTCTTTAGTGCCTATCATGGCTTCTGTTAAGTGAGTTGTGTTCAAAATGTATTCCAACTGACTGTACATGTAGGTCTTAGCGATCTGTATTCGGTCTATTAAGTTGCACTTCATATGCGACCAAGTCTCGATCTGTGCGTCTAATTTTGTTATTAACTCACGATAGTTCTTTTGAGTACAGTTTAGTCGGAAATAAATTCCTAGTGCTTTGACACGAGTTCTAATCAAGTTTGGCGGGAGACCTGGGTGGTTTCCCCTCCAGATACCTATTAATAAAATTTCCGTTTTGTTGTGATTTATAGCTGAGCCAGAGACTTTTCCAAATTTTGAGAATTCATCCTGTAAATGTTTGAATGAATATTCATCTCTGGTAAGGTTCGTGCAATCGTCTGCATGCAAGATAGTTTTGAATTCATCTTTCATATTTGGTATTTTAATTCCTTGAATATTAGAGTTATTTTTAATGTTTGTATTCATGGATTCTATAGAGATTACGTAGAGTAACATGGACAGGGGACAACCCTGTCTTACTGAGCGTTCAAGCATGAAATCCCCCATGAGGGCCCCATTTATCGTTATTTTCGATGTAATGTTTTCGTACATGGCTTTTATCCAATTTATTATATTAACCCCAAATCTACATTTTTCTAAAGCTTTAAAAATAAAATCATGCTCAATTCTGTCAAATGTCTTCTCTTGGTCGAATAAAAACATAACTGCTTTCTCATTTTTGTTTTTTATAAGGTCTATAATAGCTGCTATGGATAATGTGTTGTTTATAATTTTCCTCCCTATCCCCCCACAACTTTGATTAAAATCAATTATTTTGTTTAAACTTTTTCTAATCCTATTTGTTAAAATTTTACTTAGTATTTTATAATCAGTGTTGAGGAGAGTTATAGGTCTCCAATTTTTAATATCGAATCTGTCCCCTTTACCTTTATATAGTAATGTAATGACCCCCTCCCTTAAAGTTTTTTTGCATTTCTCCTTGTAATAAAATATTGTTAAACAATAGTTCTAAAAGGTCTACTAAATCTTCCATAAACATTTTATAAAAATCTGATGTTATGCGATCCGAACCAGGCGACTTCCCTTTTTTTAGACTTTTAATAGCGTTTTTTATTTCTTCGGCTGTAATAAATTTTTCACAATTTTCCTTGTCAGTTGTAGAGATTTGATTATATTTTGTTTCTTCTATATATTGTGCTATAATACTTACATCTATATTTTGGGTTTTATACATATTGGTATAATAATTTTGAATCTCGTTTAAAATACTTTTCTTATCTGTATAAATTATATCCCCCACCTTTATTTTCTCTATTCTCTTTAGTTCCCCTTTTTTGAGTTCCGAACGTCTGTATAACCCCCTCCCTTTACTGTATAACTTGTCAAATTTCCCTGCTCTTATTTTAACCCCGTTTGTTTTTTCTTTTTCCAAATCTTCCCATTGCTTAACTATTTCGCTTTCTTGCTCCCTTAGAGGTTTATCTTTCATTAGTAATTCTGTATATGATTTTTGCAACCATTGCCTTTTAAGTTTTTTTGTTTTGCTGTAATATTTAGTTATTTGTTTAAAATCTTTTTTAAGCCCCTCCCAATCTCCCAGAATATTCCCTAATTTATCTTCTTTAAAATTATTTATATGTGTACGGATTGTATCTACATAATTTTTGTCCGTAAGATGTATGTTATTCATTTTCCATAACCCAAATCCCCATTTTTTTATTTACTTTACAAACTCTATTTCCAAAACAACTGGGTTATGATCCGCTATGCGGTCCTCCTGTATATCACAATTTTTTTTACTGATTTTACGTAATTTTCCGAAATATAAAATGTATCTAATCTACTTCCCTTATTTATATCAGAAAAATATGTGTATTTCCTGCTGTCTTTGTTTATCCATCTATATGTATCCATTATGCTATTTGTTTTTAAACATAGTTTTATCCATTTATGCATTGACTTGTCCGATTTTGTGAGTCTCTCGCTCCTATCTACATCACTAAATACCCAGTTAAAATCCCCACCCATTATACATGGTTCTGATGAGTATTGTTGTAAATATTGATTTAAGGTTGTTATAAATTTAATCTTTACGGGATCAATTCCCCCAGCTGGTACATAAATATTAAAAATGTTCCAATTATTTATTCTTATATGTAGTAATCGATCTTTAAAATCATTTTTTATTTTCATTTCTTCTAAGTTCAATTCTTTGGCATATCGCCGAACAATTATCGCAACTCCTGCTATATTTTTACCAGGATAATTGCTAGTGAAAACTAGAGCATCTAGCTCTTGTTCTAGTGTTTTCACTGCTTGTTCGGCTAGTCTATGTGTTTCCTGTATTAGCATGACATCATATTGTTTGGATTTTACTATTACTTTGTCTATTTTATTTTTGATTCCATTAATGTTTATAGTCAAGATTTGGTGTTACATTTTCTTTTAAATAAGAATTATTTTATTGTCAGTATTATTTTCATTTAGTGGGCAATCCTTTTAGCTTTGTATTCTTCGATGCTGATTGCTTTCCTTTGAGAGTTTCTATTCAGTGAGATCGCTCGTTTAGAGTCCCGTGCCTCCTTCAACAGTTCCGTTATTTCTGGGTCAGATGGTGTCCTTGGAGTGGACTCAGATCTCTTTCTCTTTTGCGTTAGGATGGGAGTAGACGCATTTCTACCTGTATTTTCTGCTGCCTTTGGTGGCGATTCTAATATCAATGATTCTTCAATCATTTTGCATTCTTGTACAATCTGACAATCTGACTTATCTTGTGTTTTCTCTAGGTGCGAATCTTCTGTGACAATACGATTTTTGTTTTTCCTCCTGCTGTTTTTCTTTCATCTCTTTTTCCTTTTGTTTTTGAATTTTTCTAGCCCTTGCTCTGGCTTTCCTTTTTCAGCCGAGCTTGACTGGCTGGCATCCATCCATTTATCAGATTCTTTTGTTGTATTAATTGAGTCTAAACTGTCCGTCACATTCGAGACCGTTCTTATTTCTGGTATCGTCTCCTCATTATCCTGTCTATTGTCTTGGCTGTTGTTCTGACTTGTGTCTTGTGTGTTCGTCGGCTGCATTTCATTTTTTCTGTGTTCTCCATTTCCACCGTTTCTAAGATGTCTTTCTCTGTTTCTTCTTGGACGTTTCTATTTGCCGCTACCTCTGCATATGATTTCTGTTGATTCTTCTGTACATTATTGGCAGTGTTGTATGGCCTGTACAATCCTTCTGGAGGTGTCCAATATTCCCGCATTTATAACATTCTCGTACGTACTGGCAACCCTTATACCATGTTTTAACCAGAAAGCCTAGCACGTAGAAATTTGCTGGCACCTTCCTTGCTTCTGTCTTTGGTAATGTTATTATTCTCCCACCAGTTAGGATTTTGGGGAATCCCCAGTACGTCGCCATCTGCTGAGTGATCGGTTTTACTCCAAATTTTCTTTCCATCTTCTCTAGCAGTTCTGCAGTTGGTACTTCCAAAGGTAGTCCGGAAACATGTATTTCAACTGACTTCTCTCCTAGTTTTTTTTATCAGTGGTGGGGGGTCATGTACTTTCACCTCTTTGCCCTTTATCTCAAGACTATGTCCGTTTCTAAATAAGGGGGTATTTCCAAGAGGGAAAATGAAGTAAACTCCTCTCCCTCCATTTTGTAATCCTTGGATATTTTCCGGTTTTAGACCTCTTGCCACCAGGCATTGTAATAGCTCTGCCGGTCTCGGCCTCTCCACTTCCGTGAAATTTGTTAGATCTATTACTTGGCATCCCGGTCGGCGGAACGCCAAGAGTAGTCTTCCTTGTGTCGTAGATTTCAGTTCTGTTGGAAAATAGGTGTTAATTTTCCCCATTTGGTTCTTACTTCCCATTGCCGTGGCCATCTTTTAAGCACAAAAAGATTGCCCACTTTCTATTTGCCAAAACTGGCAGCTTAGGAAAGCAAAACACAAAATTTGCAAAAATTCTAAACTTTTGCACAGTTCAAATAAAAAAGCCAAAATTTGTAAATAATATTACAAATATTAGTTCAAAACCTTACACTACACCTGTAGGATCTTACCAATACAATCCAAAATAATCCAATGCAAAGAAGATGTTCCACTTAGTGAATACACTTCACAATTGCTTGGGCGACATTGTAATGTACTCTATGTACTGTATTGGTTTATGACCGCACGGCGGCCTGAAATGTGTTATATCATAACATCAACACAGCATAATTATAATGATGCTATAAATAGTTATAATCAAGCAAAAGACTAACGCCAGAATGGATGTGACTAAAAGTAACGATAAAATTACGAAATTGTCCCAGAATTTAACGGAGACTAAACGTGTCCCTGAACATTAGGTTACATTGGTTTACACTAAAAGTAGTACTAAAATTATGACATTGTCCCGGACTACAGTGGAGACTGAGAAAATCTGGAACATTAATATTCAAATGACTGTGACCAAAAATAACGCTAAAATTACGAAATTGTCCCAGAATTTAACGGAGACTGAACATATCCCAGAAGATTCAATTATATTTGTTTAGTCTAAAAGTAGTACTAAGATTACCAAAATGTCCCAAACTCTAGTGGAGACTGAGAAAAACTCCGGAAGATTGTATTCAGATTGCCGTGACTTAAAATATTGCACTAAATTTCCGAAAAATTTAGCGAACTTGAATGGAAACTGATAACTAGCCAGATGTTTTGGTTGTCAAAAATGGCAAAGACAAAGTGTAGCACTAAATTCTGAAATTGCACCGGACTTTAGCGGAGACTGAAAATAATCCATAGATAATTTTAAAAATTTTACTAAGACTTATTAAAGTAGTACTGAAATTATTTAAACTCATACCGACCTTCGCGGAAACTGAAAAGTTGTAAATAAAAAATTAAAATAAGCGATATAGCGTCAATGGGAATTAACATTACGGGACCCTACTTTGTACTATAGCGTCAAGATTTGTAGCGTCAAATGGCACACCCTGAGACACTATAGCGTCAATGGGAATTTTTTATGGGAATAATAGGAATGGAACAGGTAGGGTGACGTCACTGTACTGGACACTTGCAACAGAGAATAATGTTTTTGTGAGTTAAACATAAATTATACAACAACTAAAATTTTTTTTAAGCAAGAAAGAGTAAATCTTTTAGAGGCAATGGATTGACCCATTACACATAAATTATACAACAACTAAAAAATGTTTAGGCAAGAGAGAGTAAACATCTTTTCGAGACATATGAGTGGCCCTGAATGGGGTCATTTAGTTTTCTTCTACTTTCCTCCCTTCTTCTTCACCACCAGCACCTCACCTTCTACAGTACATTTTTCTTCTTTTTCTCATCCTTTCATCTATTTATAGCTACAACCTGTGGAAAACTCAAGTCTATATTTATAGTCTCAAACTTTTCAGCTTCAATGACGTCACTTTACTCAACACTAGGGGTATAATGGCAACAGCCGAACACGAACGCGAATCACATTTTTCATTTAGACCTAGTACCTATTTATAGCTACAACCTGTGGAAAACCCAAGTCTATATTTATAGCCTCAAAATTTCAAGCTTCAGTGAAGTCACTGAACTGGCTGACCTGAATACGTGATACTGTGTAAATTCCCATTGGAAAAACCCAAGTCTATATTTATAGCCTCAAACTTTCTAGCTTCAGTGACATCACTGAACTGGCTAACCTGAATACGCGATACTGTAGGTAGGTAGGTAGGTAGGTGAATTGAATTTAATATGGATAAAGGGAGTTTTATAGGGACAAAGACCAATACACACAAAAGAAAGGGAGAAAGAAAAAAACCAATATCTACTATCCACATAAACGGACGAGAATGCATAAAACACACACCTATATACTATCCACACCAATGAACGAGAATGCATAAAGCACACACCTATTTACTATCCACATCAACGGACGCAAATGCATAAAACACACACATTATACTATCCACACCAACGTACGCGAATGCATAAAATATACACCTATTTACTATCCACACCATGGAACGAGAATGCATAAAATACACCACATATACTATCCACACTAACGGACGAGAACGCATAAAACACACACACATTATACTATCCACACCAACGGACGCGAATGCATAAAACACAACATACCTACTGTCCACATCAACGGACGCGAATGCATAAAATACACCATACCCACTAACGACACCAACGGACGCGAATGCATAAAACATACACCTATATACTATCCACACCAACGAATGAGAATGCATAAAGCACACACCTATTTACTATCCACACAAACGGACGAGAATGCATAAAACATACACCTATATACTATCCACACCAACGGATGAGAATGCATAAAACACACACCTATTTACTATCCACACCAACGAACGAGAATGCATAAAACACACACCTATATACTATCCACACCAATGGACCAGAATGCATAAAACATACCATACCTACTATCCACACCAACGAACGAGAATGCAAAAAACCACACCTATATACTATCCACACCAACGGACGAGAATGCATAAAACACACTATACTTACTATCAACACAAACAAACGCGAACGCATAAAACACACACATTACACTATCCACATCAACGTACGCGAATGCATAAAACACACACCTATTTACTATCCACACCAATGAACGAGAATGCATAAAACACACACCTATATACTATCCACACACACCTATATACTATCCACACCAACGAACGCGAATGCATAAAACATACACCTATATACTATCCACATCAACGAACGCGAATGCATAAAACACACCACATATACTATCCACACCATCGAACGCGAACGCATAAAACACACACACACATTATATACTATCCACACAAACTAATGAGAAGAAGAGTTAGAGGGTTACCAAAATCTTTTACACAACGTAAACTTAGTTCAAGAGGACACTTCTGAACGGTATGTGATGTGCAAGTTAGTGACTAAACAATTTAGATTTGCCACTGGAGTACGACCATCTCTTTGCAGAAAGTACATTTGTTGTCTCCGACAAAAAGAGGTATAAAAACGGACTACCACTCCAAGAAGAACCACTCCCTTCAGGACAGGACAGGACAGTTATCGACATCCCCGAAAGACCATTTCGGGAAGACACTTGTGTGACTGTGCCAAGGAGTGTAGAGACTCTAAGAACATTACACACTGTCTCTACAATTCCACCTCTTGATCATCACAAATGTTGTACAGAGACTTATTTATATTCCACTATGATCGTTTTGAAGTGTCTTATATTTATGTACTTAACCATTTGGCTTTTATGTATTTTTGTCTTTCGTGTTGTTCACAATTAAAGATGACAATAAACGTGTGCTGAAAAAAATATAAAAACTCTTATCTTTCTGTCCTCGTGTCAAAAGTGACATTTCTTACACTACTATGGCTACCTCTACTGTCTCTGCTCCCTCTTCCTCCACTGTCAAAGTCATTGACGAACACGTGGATAGGACTAGTTGGGAGGCCTTGTATCTTCGCCATCCCTTTAACATGCTCATTACCGGACCTAGCGGTTCAGGCAAAACCGAATTTGTCAAACGTTTGATCGAACATAAACATCATTTGATCGATCGTCCACCTCAACGAATCGTGTGGTGTTACAAAGAGTGGCAATCGGCGTACAGCCTCATGCGAGAAAGTCAAGGCGATTCCATCGTCTTTGTGGAAGGCATTCCTGGCGAAGACGACGGGATCGTGTCTGACCCTAGTCAAACCCATCTGGTTATTTTTGACGACATGTTAGAAGAAGAAGAAGAAATTAAACTCTGGTTTACGCGCAAAGGGCATCATCGTAATGCCAGTGTCATTTACATCACCCAAAATTTGTTTCAACAAAGTAAAGCCCATCGTACCATCAGTCTCAATGCTCATTACGTGGTGTTGTTTAAAAGCCCTAGAGATAAATCGCAAGTGCAAGTCTTAGCCAAACAGTTAGGAACACCTTGGCTGACTCATGCGTACGACGACGCCACTCAAACCACACACGCTTATTTACTCGTGGATTTAAAACTCACCACTCCCGATTATTTGCGATTTCGTACCCATCTGTTTCACCACTGGTGCCATGACGGAGGGCCTGTCGTGTACACGTCCCCTTCATCAACTTAACAACAATCACAATCACCAAAAAAGTCTATAAAAACCTTGCTCACTTTGGCTCTGTCTCACACATCGTCAACATGACATCCCTTCAGTCTCATCTTCCCATCAAATTGATTCGTGCCTTGTACGGTATCAGTCGCGAAAAAAATCCACAAATACGTGCTCGTGTCTTAGAAGCTAGTCTCAAAGAAGTCTTACGATGGTTTACGGTGACAGCACGTCAATTACTGCAAGGCATCATTCAGAGTCCACATCAAACCAAACGTTTTTTTGAGAGAAACAAAGTAGCCTTGACGCAGTTATCCGATCCTCGCATTGACATTCAAACCAAAAAGCAAATCATTTTGAAACCTGGAGGAAGCGGTTCTCTAGGTGTCATCATTCGTTCCCTCTTAAAATGGGATCCCAATGCTCCCAAAGTTCTGCCCAAGAAAAAAGCCACGCCCAAACGTACCCAGAAGAAAAAGAAAAAGAGCATCGGTGTCAAGACCAGGTCACAGCCTCAGAAAAAGAAAAAGAAAAGTCCACAGAAAACAGCTTCTACCCGCAAGAGAGTGTCTCCAAAAACTTCTCCTCCAGCGGTGACACCCTCTTCCTCTTTAGCGGCAGTGGCCGCTGCTCACAAAGTACCTGCCCCCAAAATCAAAGTCCAAGAGAGAACGGGTGTGTTACAGAGTTTACTAGATTTGTCCAAGCAAGAACTGTCCCGATTTAGTCCGTTGCGAACTCCTCCAAGACGTGTGATGCCTGTCATCAAGTTGATACGACGTAAAGACAATCAGTGGCGACGCATTCCAGTATAAAAAGACCTGAGGCAAACGATAGGTTTAGTGTTGTTGTGGTCCTGAACGCCCAAAGATGGCCCCACCAAGAAGTGCACACCGTCACCATCGTCGTTCTTCTGTCCAAAAAGGAAAATGAAAAAGAAAAGGACAGTCTCGTCATCCAAAAAAAACACTTAGTCAAAAATCGACGTCACCCCCAGAAAAGACACACTCGTTGAAAGAAAAGAAGAAGTCACCAAAGAGGAGGATGGTTGCCTAGTCTTTTATTACCACACATGATCAAAACTCTTAAATCTATTTAAATCTATGACCACTAGCCAAAATAAGATAAAAGGACGCACGTGAAGCCATGGACTTTAGTGTATGTTGTGCACCAAAAGATGTCTCCTCATGGTCGTTCTAATGTCCAGAAAGGAAAAAGAAAAGGACAGTTTCATCATCCGAAAAAAACGCTTAGCCAAACATAGACGTCACCCCCAGAAGAGACACACTCGTCCAAAGAAAAAGAGGAGTCACCAAAGAGGAGGATTCTTTGGTGATTTTGGAAAACACATAGTCACCTTTATGACGAAGCGATAGTCCTCCAAAAAGGATAAAAGACCGTGTGACAAGTCATCGACGTTAGTGTATTTTTTTTTGTTGCGGTGTGCCACGGAACCAACGATCCAACCAAGAAAGATGTCACCCCAAAAAAGACATTCCTCTTCTGCCCACAAAGGAAAGAAAAGGAAAGGACTGCCACTTCGTTTAGCCAAACATTGGGACATGTTGTCCGTTCTGTCCAAAGCTCCTCCACCCATGCGAAAAAAACTCATTCAAACTGCCTCCAAAGACGTCATCGATACCGTGTGCGAATGTTGTCTGAATGTCTTGAAAGGCACGATACCTTTGTCTAAACACCAGAAAGAATGCTTAGCCAAACATCGACACGTTATTCGCCAAATGGTCCAAAAGAAAATACCCATTGGTCAAAAGAAAAAGATGTTGGTGCAACGCGGAGGAATTTTGCCTTTTTTACCCATGTTACTGAAAGGAGTAATGGGTACAATAGGAGGACCCTTACTGAAAGGAGTAATGGGAACAATAGGAGGACTCTTGCTGAAAGGACTATTGGGAAACATCTTGGGAGGATGAAGATAAAAAGGTCCAAGAAGATAAAAGGGACCTTTGGAGTCAAAAGATCTCAGACGTGATCCTTGAAATCCAATGGAAGGACGAAAACTAGTTTTAGTGCCTTACAAACGATAGATGGAATACCATCGTTGGCAAGAACAACGAACCCCACATTTACCTCCCAATCCTCATTTGACCGAGATGTCCCAGTTACAACACCAATTGTAATCCTTGATGGATCTCAGCGATTTGTCAGAAACGGAAAAATCTCAACGGTACGGTCAACTGTTGCAACGACTGCAACTCTTTCACCAGAAAGCTTTAGACGAAACAGCTCTACCCACTCTGAAAGATTTTAAGGCCCTAATGAAAAGTTAACCACCACCACTACCACTCCCAGTGGTCAAGACAGATGCAGCCCCACGGTTGTCTGAGGAAGAAGAGGCAAGAGAAGTCTTTCAAACACCGTCAGTAGCTCCCATCCCTAGTAAGATTGCAGCGTCCTTGTTGACCTCTTCCCCTACACAGCAACGAGAAGAACTTAAAGCTTGGGTTAAAAAGATGATGTCCACTCCACCTTCAACAGAAGTGAAAAAGAAAGAAGGGAAAGCAGAAGTGAAAAAAGAAAAGAAGACCAAAGCCTTTCCATTACCACCACGACCACCGCCACTACCACCAAAACTACCTTCGACTTCTACTTCTGTGGCACATCAGACACGTAAAACCGTTTCTAAACCACTTCAGAGTACCATCAGCAAAGAGTGGATCACTTATTATAAACATGGAGCAGTTGTTAGCTAGCATTTACTACGATCCATCCCATCCTGCAGGTTACGGAAGAGTTCAGAAATTGTATCGTGCTGTCAAAACTCGACTGAAAAGTGTCCGTTTACCTCAAGTGCAACGCTGGTTACAAGAACAAGCCACGTACACCTTACACAAACCCATTCGACGAAAAGTTTCCAGAAGTCGCACCCGGGTGGAAGGCATAGATCATCAATGGCAAGCCGATTTAGCCGATGTCTCTCATTTGGCCACCTACAATCGTGGTTACAAATATTTGTTTTGTGTCAACGACGTCTTTTCCAAATTTGCTTGGGTCGTGCCATTGACTTCCAAATCGAGCAGTGAGTTAGTGCGAGCCCTCCAACTGGTGTTGAAACAAAGTGGGCGTCACCCTCTTCGATGGCAAACTGACAAATGCACCGAATTTCTGAACCAAGCTTTCCAAAAAGAATTGAAGGAACGTGACATTCATTTTTCCACCAACGAGAATCCCAAAACCAAAGCCAGCATCGTGGAACGTTTTCAACGCACCTTGAAAGAACGTATGTGGAAATATTTTACGCATCAACACACTCTCAAGTACATCGACATCTTGCCACACCTCGTCCAATTGTACAACCAATCTTACCATCGGAGCATCGGACGTGCCCCCCAAGAAGTGACTCCCGACAACGAAGTGACCGTCTTCGAGCGCCTGTTTGGTACGTCTCCGACAGTGACTGTCCCCAAGAATGGTGGAGTGTTGGCATCAGGAGATTGGGTACGCATTGGCAAAACCAAACGCACTTTCGACAAAGGTTACTTACCTAACTGGACTACCGAATTGTTTCGTGTCACCGAACGTGTGCGTGGCCGTCATCCTCCCGTCTATAAATTGGAAGACATGAACGGGGAAGTGTTAAAAGGAACGTTTTACTTACCCGAGTTACAACGTGTGACCAAAAAAGAAGACGACGTGTACGAGATCGAAAGCATTCTCGATCGAAGAACCCGAAAAGTGGGAAAACGACGTGTCAAAGAAGTCAAAGTGCGTTGGAAAGGATATCCTCCCAGTTTTGACTCTTGGATCGACGCTTCGCAACTCATTGACTATAAAAAGAAGTGATCATCATGCCCTTCAACACAGCCTCAGCTACTACAGTGACCACTCCTTCCCCCAGTTCTTCTCTGCAAGATCTACAAAAGCAACCCTTGTGGGTGTGGTGTGGAGAACGTGTGCCTCAAACGTAAATCGTCTTTTTCTGCCAAATCTTTGTGGTGTATTGTGTCATCGGTGCTGCCATTGGCAATTTGAGTCTGCAACAAGGAGACAAACAATTGTGGACCATTTTACTTAGCAGTTGCATTGGTTACCCTCTTCCCAATCCGTCTCTGAAATATTCCTCCAACGGAAACAACAACGGGAGTCTTGTGTCCAACGTTAGTCCCCCTTCCAACAGTCACCCTAACCATCCTCTTTTAGACACTCCTCTGACTTCCAGTGACTCCTCGGACACTAGAACTGTGGAATTATGAACAACCAATTTTACTTAACGTTACCCAGTGACAGTTCCATGGAGGTCTTTCCCAATAACACCTTATGCTGTTACACGGCCAAATTACCTCAGACCATCCAATTGGATCACGAATCCCATTGGGAAGTGGCTTTAGTGGAAATGATTCACCCTACACAAATCAAACACATCGTCGAAAATCAAAACACTTTTACGGTAGAAGTTTATGACCAACAAGTGCAACAACACTTGGATGAACGTAGCAGTGTAGCTGACTCTATGAAATCAAAAGGCACCAAAACTAAACGATTCACCTATCTGTTGACCATTCCTGCAGGTTATTATTTTAGTGATCAACATTTGGTGAACACGATTTCTACCAAATTCAATGCCGTGTTTGCCTAAGTCTTGGAGAGAACCAGAAAAAGTATCACACTCGAGTACCACAAAATAGCTCGTCGTCTAATGATGAAATTTTCAGAGGACAAAGTATTGGCCATTACATTTTGTCCTGAATTGTATGATATTTTAGGTGGAGACACCAAGTTGATCAAGATGAAAAACGAAATACCAGCCATTACTGGCAAATTGGATTTTGCGAAATATTTTCGATTCCCTGTAGAAATGAACCAAGGACTGAATTTGATTTTTGTGTACTCCGATGTGGCGGAGTACAACATGGTGGGACACACCTCCGTACCATTACTGCGTGTCATTCCTTTCAAAGTGGATTCTGCCACGGCTGCTGACGAGGAAGGTGGAAACACCTATCACGTTCACCGCGAATTTGTACATCCTCACTATTTGCCCGCCAGTAAGTCGTATTTCGACGCTGTCAACATTACTATAAAAGGAGATCTGGGACAAAATATTGCATTCATCAAAGGGAAAGTTACAGTGAAACTCCATTTTCGAAAACGATTACTCTAACTTTTTGTCAGTCATGTATCCTGTGTACCGAGGAGTCGCTCGACAACGAGGACATGGTTTAGGAGATATGCTCAAATCAGCCTTTCGCACAGTGGCTTCCGTTTTGAAACCGATGGTGACACGGGGATTGCACGCCTTGAAAGATGACGCGTTGACGCACGGCAAAGAATTTCTCCAAAATGTCATGATTGACAAATAAAACCCCAAAGAAGCTTTCTTGAGAGCAGGCAAAAATGTCTTGCTTCAAACGGGTAAAGACATTTTGGGCCGGCAAGAAACTCCTATAAATCCCCTGGGCAATGCCGAGTCAGACATTCCTGCTTCCCTGACGCCACAGCAAGGACAAGGGAGAAAAAGACAACGAAAACACCCCTTCAGAGGACTTCACACCCCTAGAGCTAGAAAGACTAAGAAAAGAAAAGCCGTCCGAGAGTTAGACGTTTTTGATTATTAAATCAGAGAAAATGATGCACCGAGAGTCTTGTGCTTGTTCCAAGTCGGAACTGGATCTGTTTGCCATGCCACCTACCATGATGACAATGCAAAAATCCCAATGGGTCGAATTTCATCCCGTCACCTCTTTGACGGATTCAGCTCCCATTGAGTTTGAAATCAAAGGACAACCCGAAGATTACATCAATCTGAATAGCAGTTACTTGTATCTGAAACTGAAAGTGATCAAAACAGACAACACCAATTCGGGAGACGATGTCAGAGTAGCTCCCGTCAACAATTTAATGCATTCCTTGTTCAGCGAAGTGGATTTGTACTTGAATAACAAACTGGTCAGCAGTAGCATGGATGCTTACCCTTACCGAGCGTACCTGGAAAATCTCGCGTAGAAGTGTTACCTAAAGCGGGAAACGACATCAGTCACACATTGAGCAGATCGTCTGCCAAGTATCCGATACGACGCGTAGAAGTGAAAACGTTCACCATTGCTGCTGGACTCCGTTCCAAGATCGAAGATCATCTGTTCCAAGGACAGTTACCCAAACGTTTAATCGTTGGTATCGTCAGCAACGCAGCCCTCAACGGAGCCCACGATCAAAATCCTTTCCAGTTTAAGCACTACAAAGTGTCCAAGATCGAAGTCAGTCGCGATGGCAAGACCTTGTGTACCAGACCCTTCGAACCTAACTTTGCCCAGAAAAATTGCTCGAGATCGTACTTGTCCCTGTACGAAGCAACTGGGAACCAACACCAGTCACGGTATTTCGTACGAAGATTATGTAGGAGGTTACACTTTGTGGGCCTTTGATTTCAGTCCAGACCAAGGCAGCGACATTTCCACCCTATAAAATCGGGTCAACTGCGTGTGGAACTTCAGTTTGCAGAAGCTCTCACCGAGACGGTCAACGTCATCTTGTATGCCGAATTCGATAATACCATTAAAATCAACAGTTTGAGAGAAGTCATTCTAGACTATTAGAAATGATGGAAGACTTCTATCCCTTACTGAACAGTAGAGAATCTTTGGAAATGGAATGGGAGGATAGCGTGAAAACAGAACCCCAAGACCAATACAAAGAGGACGAGGTAGTAGTCCAGAAAGTAGTCCAGATGGCCAGAACAAGAACAACATTTAGTGTCCTGTTTTGCCAAACACCTGGCGGATAAAATTACGGAATTGACCAAGAAATATTGTTATGGATGTCAAAACGATCATCCTAGTCAAATTCAACACGATAAATATATGATGATGAGTCAAGAAGAAAAATTGGACGAGTAACTGGACGACGCTTGGAGTCTCATCTCGGAAGAAGCAGTGTTGCATGAGTGGTATAAAGACTTGCGTGATCATTCCTGCCCACCATTGTCTACTCTAGAGATCTATCGCATCGAATCTCTCTTAACCCAGAGTTGGGAGACAAGGGGAAGAGACGGCTACTTGACAGCGTTTCAAACAAAAAGTCAGAATTGAATTGATGACTTATCATTACCTGTGAAAAAAAAAAACAACACAACAAAAAAAAATGGATACCTGGGATCTTTATTACCTTTTGAACAATAGTTCGTATACTGCTTCTTGGAATCCTGTCGTGTGCGCTAAAGATGAACTACCTCATCGCAAACCTCAAGACCATCAAGCTTATGTCATCAACACGGACGAAAGCCATCTCCCAGGAACTCACTGGGTTGCCGTCTACTTCCCTCAAGAGGAGTGTGTGGAGTATTTTGATTCGTATGGATTACCCCCTTTGGAAGACGACATCATTGACTTAATGAGAAGAAATGCCCAGACGACACGATTCAATAACGTGAAATTACAAGGCACAGATTCCATGGTGTGTGGACAATATTGTGTGTATTTTCTTCATCAAATCAGTATTGGATATCCTTTAGAACATTTATTGACTTATTTTCTAGAAATGATGAGAAAGTAGATCGATGGTTTTGTGACCATTATGACTATCTTTTGTCTAGCTAGGAAATGTAGTGTACATCAATGGCCTCATGACTTTCATCAATGGAAATCTCACATGATTTCACAACGTTGTCATCCTTGTCAAAAATAATTTGTTTGATGTTATTGTTACTTGTTAATGGTTAGTAGTTGATTGTTGGTTGAATAAAAAACGTTGTGTTTTGAAAAAAAATGTGTCTGTCGTTTGTTTTCAAAAAAAGCACTGTAAATATATGCTCTTTGACTTTCTCTCTATCCCTCACCATGACATTCGCTATCATAACGTTCCGACACTAAAACCGAGTAGGGATGTTTTCTATCGCGTCCGCGTTTGAACCATATAAAGCGGGTTGGTCTCCAGTCTGGTCATCCACTGTTGACTCGTCTGCCTATGAACATACCTTCCAGACTAGCCAAACTGAACGAAGCTTACGTCAATTTACATTGTGTCAGGCTAAACCTGATACCGAAGCCTGAAGAGATAGAGAATGTCAGGATGTTATCCATAGCCAAAGACCTGATAGAAGAGGTCTTCAGAGAGGAAATCAAGAAAGAACAAGAAGAATGGACAGAGGAGTACATACTTCAGAAGCAGAGAGAACAGCAACAACAACAACAGCAGCAGCAACATCAGCAGCAACAGCAGCAGCAGCAACAAGAACCAGACAGAGGTTTTGTCGACTGCCGTGTGGACACCAAAGAGTTCTCCTTCTCTTTCCGCAGAAGCAGACCGTATCGTATAGGAAAGCTTGCTGCCAGACGGGGACGCAATCTTAGACAGTAAAAAAAGATTGCCATCACTCCCCGTCAACAAAAAAACAGCCCTTTTCAGGGCTACCCCAATGCTCTCGAAAAGACATACTAATTCAAATTGCCAAAACAAATTTAAGTGTTTGTTTGTTTAAAAAAAAATAGAAGTGCGTCTATAAGCACTTCGTTTCTTTTGTCAGTAAAAAAAATCCACCCTTTGCTTCTCTGTCTTGTCAAATCGTGTATGTCTGTGTTTGTGAGTAAAAAAATTCAACGTGAGTGCTTCTTTTAGGTCCACGCGTTTGATGTTTTGTTTTTGGTTATGGTAAGTTTTGGTGAAAGGGATGTTTTCCTTCACGTTCTTGCTCCAGGAATATAATGCAGAGAACTCGTCAGTCTGGCTACCATTGTTGACTAGACAACTTAAAAGAAGATGAGCAGACTACAAAAACTGTTGGAACTCCAGATGCACCTGGAGCATGCCAGGCGCCTTCTAGGTGAGTTGGCTATGGAGGCGGTACAGGAGGAAGCCAGGTTAAAAGAAGAGGAGGAAAGAAAGAAGAAAGAAGAAGAAGAAGAAAAGAAGAGAGGGATCCTGCCTCACCTCATGATAAGACTTGTCTGTGAGGTTAAACCTGAGGTAAAGACGCCTACACAACCACTACCAACACCGCAGCCACCACCGCAGCCACTGTTCTTGTCCCTCAAATTGAAAATTGGGAGGTGGAGGCTTTGGAGGAATTAGAGAGACAGCGGCAAGAATGAGAGCCGCAGCAAAATCATCCCCGGCTACAAAACAGAAGAAGACAGACGGCAGTCTTCAGAATCCCAGAAACTGAAGATTGGGGATCTGAAGCCAATCAACTTCCCTCTGCGCTCCCAAGAACAAACATCAATTGGGAGCAGGACTGGAGCCGACGTTGCGTGTGTGGTGCTCGCCCAGGGACATGTCACCATTAGTCAGGTGTATTTGAAGTTTAAAAAAAAAACAGTCCTTCTCAGGGCTAACCAAATCCCTAGGAAAGAGAGACTATTCAAGTTGCCAATTTGTGTGAATGTAGAATAGTGTGACTATAAACACTCACTCCTTTACTGTTGTGTTTGTGTGTATGTGTGTGTTTGCATTCGCGTCCGTTGGTGTGGATAGGATATGTGTATGTTTTATGCTTTCGCGTTCGTTGGTGTGGATAGTAAATAGGTGTGTGTTTTATGCATTGGCGTCCGTTGGTGTGGATAGTATATAGGTGTATGTTTTATGCATTCTCGTTCGTTGGTGCGGATAGTATATGTGTGTGTGTGTGTGTGTTTGTTTTATGCGTTCGCGTACGTTGGTGTGGATAGTATAGTGTCTATATTTTATGCTTTCGCCTTCGTTGGTGTGGATAGTATGTATGGTGTGTTTTATGCATTCTCGTTCGTTGGTGTGGATAGTAGGTATGGTGTGTTTTATGCATTCGCGACCGTTGGTGTGTATAGTAAATAGGTGTGTGTTTTATACATTCTCGTTCGTTGGTGTGGATAGTAGGTATGGTGTGTTTTATGCATTCTCATCCGTTGGTGTGGATAGTATATAGGTGTATGTTTTATATGCATTCTCGTCCGTTTGTGTGGATAGTAAATAGGTGTGTGTTTTACGCAGTCTCATTCGTTGGTGTGGATAGTATATAGATGTGTGTTTTATGCGTTCTCGTTTGTTGGTTGTGGATAGTAAATAGGTGTGTGTTTTATGCGTTCTCGTTCGTTGATGTGGATAGCATATTGGTGTGTGTTTTATGCATTCTCGTACGTTGATGTGGATAGTATATAGGTGTATGTTTTATTCATTCGCGTCCCGTGGTGTTGATAGTATAATGTGTGTGTGTGTTTTATGCGCTCGCGTTCGGTTGTGTGGATAGTATATAGGTGTGTGTTTTATGCATTCTCGTTCCATGGTGTGGATAGTAAATAAGTGCATGTTTTATGCATTCTCGTTCGTTGGTGTGGATAGTATAATGTGTGTGTTTTATGCATTCGTGCCGTTGATGTGGATAGTAAATAGGTGTGTGTTTTATGCATTCTCGTTCCATGGTGTGGATAGTATATAGGTGTGTGTTTTATGCGTTCTCGTCCGTTTGTTTGGATAGTAAATAGGTGTGTGTTTTATGCATTCTCGTTCGTTCGTGTGGATAGTAAGTATGGTGTGTTTTATGCGTTCTGATACGTTTGGTGTGGATAATATATAGGTGTGTGTTTTATGCATTCTCGTCCGTTTGTGTGGATAGTAGATATTGTTTTTTTTTTTCTTTCTCCCTATCTTTTGTGTGTATTGGTCTTTGTCCCTATTAATCTCTCTTTATCCATATTAAATTCAATTCTCCTACCTACCTACCTACCTACCTACCTACAGTATCGCGTATTCAGGTTAGCCAGTTCAGTGATGTCACTGAAGCTAGAAAGTTTGAGGCTATAAATATAGACTTGGGTTTTTCCAATGGGAATTTACACAGCATCACGTATTCAGGTCAGCCAGTTCAGTGACGTCACTGAAGCTTGAAATTTTGAGGCTATAAATATAGACTTGGGTTTTCCACAGGTTGTAGCTATAAATAGATACTAGGTCTAAATGAAAAATGTGATTCGCGTTCGTGTTCGGCTGTTGCCATTATACCCCTAGTGTTGAGTAAAGTGACGTCATTGAAGCTGAAAATTTTGAGACTATAAATATAGACTTGGGTTTTCCACAGGTTGTAGCTATAAATAGATGAAAGGATGAGAAAAAGAAGAAAAATGTACTGTAGAAGATGAGGTGCTGGTGGAGAAGAAGAAGGGAGGAAAGTAGAAGAAAACTAAATGACCCCATTCAGGGCCACTCATATGTCTCGGAAAGATGTCTACTCTCTCTCGCCTAAACAGTTTTTAGTTGTTGTATAATTTATGTGTAATGGGTCAATCCATTGCCTCTAAAAGATTTACTCTTTCTTGCCTAACAAATTTTTTAGTTGTTGTATAATTTATGTTTAACTCACAAAAACATTATTCTCTGTTGCAAGTGTCCAGTACCGTGACGTCACCCTACCTGTTCCATTCCTATTATTCCCATAAAAAATTCCCATTGACGCTATAGTGTCTCAGGGTGTGCCATTTGACGCTATAAATCTTGACGCTATAGTACAAAGTAGGGTCCCGTAATGTTAATTCCCATTGACGCTATATCGCTTATTTTAATTTTTTATTTACAACTTTTCAGTTTCCGCGAAGGTCGGTATGAATTTAAATAATTTCAGTACTACTTTAATAAGTCTTGGTAAAATTTTTAAAATTATCTATGGATTATTTTCAGTCTCCGCTAAAGTCCGGTGCAATTTCAGAATTTAGTGCTACACTTTGTCTTTGCCATTTTTGACAACCAAAACATCTGGTTAGTTATCAGTTTCCATTCAAGTTCGCTAAATTTTTCGGAAATTTAGTGCAATATTTTAAGTCACGGCAATCTGAATACAATCTTCCGGAGTTTTTCTCAGTCTCCACTAGAGTTTGGGACATTTTGGTAATCTTAGTACTACTTTTAGACTAAACAAATATAATTGAATCTTCTGGGATATGTTCAGTCTCCGTTAAATTCTGGGACAATTTCGTAATTTTAGCGATACTTTTAGTCACAGTCATTTGAATATTAATGTTCCAGATTTTCTCAGTCTCCACTGTAGTCCGGGACAATGTCGTAATTTTAGCACTACTTTTAGTGTAAACCAATGTAACCTAATGTTCAGGGACATGTTTAGTCTCCGTTAAATTCTGGGACAATTTCGTAATTTTAGCGTTACCTTTAGTCACATCCATTTTGGCGTGAGTCTTTTCCGTGATTATAACTATTTATAGCATCATTATAATTATGCAAATTTATGAACACCGTCAACATAATTTCAGGTCTAGGTAATGCTTTATATATAAATCTCGGGCTTGTATTAGCATATGTCTGTCTGAGTCTCTACACAGTTTGTATAGAAATGAAACAGGTGGCATGATGTCACGGTACTTACTACATTGCAAGCGACGTCACCCTACCTGTTACATTTCTCTTGTCCCTATACATCTCCTATATTAAATTTCCATTGACGCTATACTATCCTAGGGTGTGTTTTTGACGCTATACTCTCCCGGGGGGGGGGGGGAATGCTAATTCCAATTGACGCTAGTCTATCCCACTACACTACTGACAGCAATAGTATGGCAATAATCCTGGGGAAAAAAAAATATGACTATTTTTCCTGACAGTCAGAGATAAACGATACGCATTGAAGACGAATTAATGTATAGATTTATTGATACTGGATTCAAAGTGTTTTAATGTTCACATTGGTTCACATTGATACTTAAATGCGAAATTGTATCAAATAATCGTCTGTTCGCAGGATTGTCGCATGTGCATAATGAAGACCATGCGAACCGCTAACTGGAAATGATTCCAAACGCACTGCTTCTGATCTAAATAGTTCCTTGTGACGTTTGACTTCATGTAAAAGTATTTTAACGAAATTAAACTGTATATACGCACGACTAATATTGTTTACTCTCAAAGATAATTCATGCAAGCAAATATATCAATTTGCTGACATACTTTATGTAACAAAGAAAGAAACAAACCTATATTAAATTCAAAACCAACCATGAAATAATGACACAAATTAAAGATGTGTGGAATTTTGTTTCTCACATAAAAGAGTACGCATGGCTATTGCTTCATTTTACACTGTCCTATTATGAAAATGAACTTCGGTTTATTATAAATACTTTTACGTATAGTTTTGAAGAAACCAGTAACTACAATTAGTTATTTTGATTCTTAAACAGAGCGTATAACATCTCACAAGTCTTACAAAAGATGAATTAATACATGCACATGCTTTCGTTAAGAATTAAATCTTGCCCACCGACCTAGGCCTACCTTCTCCACTTTCGCACACTTTTTTTTTTTTTTTTTGCATATTCACATAAAAACATATAGAAATCTATCAAACTAATTTTTCATTCTGTTTGTGTTCACGTTACATCTACCGTTTATACCAGTAATGTTACGAGCACGTAAAGTCTGAAACCATTGTGTACAACCAAGTTCCTGCGGTAGGAGATGCATTTAGCCATCTGGGAACCTTTCAGCAATCCAACCCGTTGATTCACAAGAAAGTTAGCTAATTCCGCCGGATACGCCTAATATTTTTCAATGTAGTTTTCTTTCGGCTTGTACTGAAATACAACGAAGGATGATAAATTCATTTAAAAGTGATGTGCTTGTTCTCATTTGTTTTGTATGTAATTTCCTTTTATTATCTATATATATTCATACATCTTATAATAAAGGCTACTTTTACCGCCGCCGATCTGAAACTTTTTATCAGATGCACGTACCTCTGACAGATTCCGTGTTGTCAAGGATGGCGTCACCTAGTAACAGTCATTTAACAGTTACGCTATATTTAGATGCTAGAAAGACTGATGGAATCAAAAGTAAACGCACAGCAACAACAACAAAATTTGTTATTTATTTATTAAGGTGGCGCTTTACAGTTTCGTATTTTGCATAGGGTTAGAATTTTAAAGGAAAAGAATTCCCCCGGGTTTCCTCACTAGTTATACTGGCTATTTAAAAAAGACCTTGTATATCTTAGGTATTGTTCAAAGAACCTTTAATTCCCTTTATTTTGGCGCATGATTGATGGGTGTAATATGGATTACAGAGTATACTGCTTGGCCTTACTCCAGATGTGCACATTTCAAAAGATTGCTAGCTCCACTTGGTCATTTTTACTTCCTGAACTTCAGAGGTAAATTGTAAAAAAAAGAGCCGATAACTTTTTTTACATTTTATATATTTGTTAATTCATTCATTGCACTTTCAGAAACTGGTATTGTCTAGTCTGGCAAAATTCATTTTCCCTATTTTAATAGAAGCTAAGGATAGTGTTCCTCAGACAAATTCAGGCTGATTTTTGGAGCACAAGGGAGCAGTCATTTTAGTTAGCAGTGTGCTAAGATCATTTACAATTTCGAAAAGTACAATATCCAAAGAAATGTCCGTCACATTACTTCAAAGTAGCATAAAGGTATGCCACATTCTCTCCACTGTGCATGTTTTAAATGCAAACAACTTCACCTTACATACGTCACTCCCTCAAAAGTACATAATAACTGGTGAGAGCCCCCTAAACAGTTGCTAAGATTATATAATAAATACATCATCAGTACGGTAACTTGATCTGAATGCTTGCATCGCGACTCGTTTGATACCGAAAGAAAATCAGATCACGTTCGACCTTCCGTTCACACGAGATCTGATATTCTTCCGCAATCAAACTCGAGGCGATACAAGTACCCAGATTAAGTCATGGTACTGATGACGTGATACATACTGATGCATTAATGTGTTAAGCATCGACGATGCCATCAATATTCGATACATCTGGGACTCAGAAACATTCGTGTTGATAAGCGGTGAAGTGTCATTGCCTAACTAGAGGCGATGGGAAAATATCTTGTAAAGTAGTAAGCCTATTGTATATGTAGTTTTTTAAATCTAATCATTTATTTCAAAATGCTATTTTTAGCCTGGACACTTACGTAGAATCAGCTGTTACAGATTCCTATCGAAATCTCCCGCTGTGTTTGTGATATATTTATATTGAAACCAGGCTAACACTGGCAGATGTGGATAAGGGAACAGCAAGGAACTTTATATAATAATCTCCAGCTTGCTTACAAAGCCACGTAGAAACTAACAAATACCGTATGTACTCACTTATAGGTCGAATCCAACTACAAACTGCACAAACATAGATCTGTCGTCGGATAATGCGCCAGCAGATCTGAATCTGTGCATTTTGTTAGGTGTAATCAGTAGAACAAACAACAGAGACCCTTATCAGCAGTCTCACCATGCTACGACAGGTCAGGATCTATATTTTGTTTTTATAGGTTGACTCGAGTACAAACGGTTCGAGAAGCACATGTTATATGGACGAAATGGGACACTTCAACAATACCCTTTATTGATACGCGATCTGTGAGCGCTATATGAGAGTGATCTAAGGGATGCAGTTTTGAAGTCATAATTTGGTCAGATCGAATTTGCACATAGACGATGTTTACCTCCACGAATTATGGAAAATTCAAGTTCCAAAATTCAGGGTGAAAAAGACGAACAAAAATAACAATTAAAAGAAGAAGAAGAAGAAGAAGAAGAAGAAGAAGAAGAAGAAGAAGAAGAAGAAGAACAACAACAACAACAACAACAACAACAACAACAAGCAGAACAAGAAAGCAATAGTTGCAACAATCCCCCACCACAAAAGATGGTATAGCCTGCACAGAAATGAGGAAACGTTACATACGGAAGAATTCGTGACCAAACAGTTGCTGTCTCTACGTTAGGTCCAACAGTTAATGGCTAAGATATCTAACATCACTTAATTGCTTTCTATAACTAATTTTTATATAATAAATGTTTGTTAACTAAACTTGAGATGACGTTCTAAAGGTACAGCCATTTTAATCTGAGACTCATGAAGATGAACGATCGTGGTGTGTCCAGCGTAGGGATAGAAGACTGTCTAAAAAAAGACCTGCGACATATTAATGCACGAGATGTGTGTGTGTGTGTGTGTGTGTGTGTGTGTGTGTGTGTGTGTGTGTGTGTGTGTGTGTGTGTGTGTGTGTGTGCGTGCGCGTGTGTGTGTGTGTGTGTGTGTGTGTGTGTGTGTGTGTGTGTGTGTGTGTGTGTGTGTGTGTGTGTGTGTGTGTGTGTGAGATTTGGATTTTTAACAATAGGGATAGAAGACTGTCTAAAAAAAGACCTGCGACATATTAATGCACGAGATGTGTGTGTGTGTGTGTGTGTGTGTGTGTGTGTGTGTGTGTGTGTGTGTGTGTGTGTGTGTGTGTGTGTGTGTGTGTGTGTGTGTGTGTGTGTGTGTGTGTGTGTGTGTGTGTGTGTGTGTGATTTGGATTTTTAACAATGGCTTCAAAACTTTTTCAGTCATAACGCTACGATGTCTGCATTATAGCAGTTTATAGTGGTGTTTGCATTGGGGCATTATGCCGCAGACATGTAGCATTATGTCCCACCCAATCACATTATCCTGACACCAGGCCGACCAGTCCTAACACTAATCTCTTAATGCTGAGCGCTAAGCAAGGCAGCTGTTAATACCATTTTTATAAGTCTTTGGAATGACTCGGTCGGGGATCGAACCCGCGACCTCCCGCATCTCTAACCTCTAGGCCACCGGAGCGGTTCATGCACGAGATGTAGCTGAAACAATCATACGCATTTGACAATTTCTGCATGAATGTTCAAATACTGAGAAAACGCGGATGATGTGCCTTGAAAAATGTTCCTGACCTGTTAAAAGAAGGTGTTTATATACAACACGCCAGTTAGCATATGTGCATTATCGAACATGAATCAAAATGTAATATTGCACACGAATGGTAAACATAGGACATGAATACAAATGGAAACAATTGGACAAGTATGAATAACATTGAATATGAATGAAAATTAACCCATATAAAAGATAATTATCGAATAAATATACGAAATATGGCATAGAATTGGTAAATGTTGAATGCTAATGTTTTGGAGATTCCCAAAGGGCAGTAGAGAACAGGGAAAGATGGAGAGAATTGGTTGTAAAGTCAACTGTGGTGCCCCAACGACCGCTTGGGTTAAGGGATTGATGATGATGATGATGATGATGATGATGATGATGATGATGATGATGACGATGATGATGATGATGATGATTGATGATGACGAATGCTAATGTAAAATATAAGAATGGAATTCGTGGGATATAAATGAAAAGAATCCATCGTATGTGAATACAAAGTTATTAAAGTTTTATCAGAAAGAGGCGAGGATGTTTGGATTGCTGAAATGCCGTGGTCTACTCGGGCTCCTTCAACTTTCATCGCTTGCTTGCAATGTAAATTCTCACTGAGTCCAGGAAAAGAACAAGTGCAACAATAACAACAACAACAATAAATATAACAACCAACAGCTCGCTCCAAATGATGGTAAACAAAATTAAAATTAATGTTCGTCAGAATGTATCTCCTACCGAAGGTTGTTTGCACTCCATGGTCATCTAAATCGCTGTCTTTGCGCATTAATACACGAGCACGTTGAATGGATCCTACCTTATGTGTTATCGTATATTGAAATTCATTCGAAAACGAGGGACAGACAACCATACTATGAAAGTCGGTTCAGATGTTATTGGTGTCTTGTCGTGTCTGCCGCGAGCGACCTTCTAGTGTCTCCAGCCATGTGTTCCACTCTCTGCAAGTAAAGAATTCCTGGCATTTTCCTCCAACGCATATGGGAAAATCTGCACATAAGCCATTGCAGAGAAAAATATCGATACAAATTCAATATAAATTGAGTATGACGCAGTTATCAAACCATACGGTTATCTTCGGGTGACATTTTACATCCAAATTGATGTAGTTGTTGCAGTAATATTATCCTTCCAAAGGAAGGTATCCTACTGTGAGGTGGGTGGGTGGGTGGGTGTGTGTGTGGGTGTGTGTGTGTGTGTGTGTGTGTGCCTGTCGTCATTTTTCATGTCATTAACATTGTGACTTAATAATCTCGATGATGTCAACACCTTTCTCAAGGGATGAGATAAAAAAAACAACGACTTAATGTCTACAGTCCGCAAGGAGGCTCAGTGTTTTGCCCTTTTCTCCGTAGCCTGTGATATCTGCACTTTCTCTATGCAGATCCAGTCTAGGCATTCCGAGACTATAACAGAAACAGAAATCAAATACAGTTGTTGAGATTTAAACATCCGCAGAATAACTGCAGATCCAGACCCTCGTTCCAAAATGTAATATTTCCAACCCTGTTACCTAAATGTGATTATAAGATTGGAGTTTATCAGTTTTAATAAATCTCGTTGCTGTCGGCAAAGTGGGATTCATGTTAAGCGCGGGCAACAGATTTTACAGATTAATGCCAAGGATAATATGAATTTGACAGGCTTGCTCAGTGTGAATTATCTCCACATCCTTGTACCTTTGCCAACCCCTTGTTATGTATGTCACTTTTTTATACATCAGCTTGTTGATTTTAGCTTCAGTAAATGCCAAAAAGTATAGCCTTTAAAAGAGTTTATCTGAAACACCAACGAAACACGATACAGCAATTTATTTCTGGAACTGCTTGTTAAGGAAATATTACGCGCTGGCATAGAAGATAAGGGAACACAAATTCTTCGCATATTTATATTTACCAGCATTTTTTTTACCTGCGAGTAGACCATAATTCTCTGAGATTCACTGGTCAGAAATAAAGGCTGGTTTTGTGCTATGCAGGACTAAATACATAAATTTTGTCAATATCCACCGTTAGTGAATAATAATATCAACTTTATCATGAGAACCCACCTTTCTAAAAGAACCTGTGATTTTAGTCATAAAACGTTTTCATATATATA
>JAECUM010040281.1:0-20986 GCA_016617855.1 Megalonaias nervosa | reverse complement strand
AGAGAGAGAGAGAGAGAGAGAGAGAGAGAGAGAGAGAGATGAATTGCTAAAAAATAATAGTTCATTTAATAATTCTCTGTGAAGGAAAGCACGTAAAAATGTTGCAGCGTTTAAAATAGCCTGTATGCAATTCATCCTAGGGATGGAAGAGCAATTACTATTTAGACATTAGTGTGCATATATATATATGTGTGTGTGTGTGTGTGTGTGTGTGTGTGTGTGTGTGTTGGTAAGCATTAACACGTTATCAAACTCAGAGAAAGCAATATTTTTTACTCTGAGTAATATAAGTTCTCCTAAACTGTTCCTTTTTGTTTGCAAAAGCAACCTAAGCCATAAACATGTATTGAACATAACATAAGAAGGAAACACTTATATGCACAGTATAGTATCATGAATTGTTGACTCATAGTGTGTGTCCGCTGTGTATTTAGATAAACCTCTTGCAAGTGCGAATATCGGCCTTGAATGACAATATTTCGAGCATATCTTGAAAAGAGAAAAATATAATTTAGTATAGCCTTTGTGGAAATCTACGTGCCTTCCAAAATATTATTTGAACTATTTTCTTGAGCAAATGTTAAATCTCTTGCAGCAATAAGCGGATCGATGGTGGACTCAATGTTATGGAGTTTAGACTGGTTTTCTTAGTATAATTGTGTCATACATTATCCATGATCCAAATGCAGCAGTAGTAGCACAGTCTATTGATCGAAATGGCAGCTTCTGTCTCGTTGCCAGGTGATGGGTTGCTGCAGAAGGCTCTGGTACCTTTCATATATATTCATTGACTTGCTGTATATGAATTATACCTGAACGATCTCTTTCAGGGCGGACGTTTAAGTTGATTTGCTATAAACCTCCATAGCTGCGCTTATTCTTCTGTTTCACTCCAAAGATGTCGGTCATACTCACGGCTTGTCGGAATTCCAAACAACGGGCAATAGAGAAAGCTCTGAAGAAGCGAGCAGAGAAAGTGTAAGTAATACTGTGTGCACAAATATTTCCCCATAATCTATATGTATTTAGCTTAAACTATTAGTATGGATGTTTGGGGGTGTGAAAGGGAGATTTCTCAATTTATTTTTCTTTACCTTATGCTATTTATATGGCTATGAGCTTTGTATAATTCATATATATATATATATATATATATATATATATATATATATATATATATATATATATATATATATATATATATATATATATATATATATATATATATATATTATTTATTACAAAGTCGTGCCAGGCGCTGACAGTAGCTTTGGGAGTCCAACCTACAACGGAGCACAACAGACTACAATAAATAATTACCAAAGGATGATAACTGGAACTGTTTCAATAATTAGGGTTTCAAGCATGAAATTACTACAGAATAATTATTTCACGTCTAGAATTTTGCGGTTATCATTACCAATGAGAGGCAAACAGTCAAGCTTGATATACGATAAGACCTAAGGACGGAAAAAATGGTCTGCGAATAAAGTATATATTATGAAATATAATGGCTGACATATTAGTCTCCAGTTACAGAGATATTTGAAGTTCGTTAGCAAAATCAAATTGCAAAAAGCTGTTAAGACCTACAGCAAAATATTTTAGCAATGTCTCATTATAATAAAGCATTTAGGTTTGCCATCTATACATTGACCTCACCTGGTGGGTGGTGGGGTGTCTAAGGCGCTCCCTTTACAGATTACCCACACATCTCACCTATGTTCGCGTGACTTCTCGACTCACCCAACGTGGGTACGTGAGAAAGCTTCCAAGTAGCCTTCCTTGGGTCTACGGTTCATCCCGAGATCTTTGAGGTTTTTTTTCCCTCCGCCAAATATACTGACCTCCATGTATCATGTACTGAAAACTCCACAAAACCAAACCAAAAGTATTGATTTGTCCGATATTTAAATTCCCACCAATAAACTGTTCAAGAAATTACAAGTCAGAAGACTTAGTATTCATTCATTTATTCATTCATTCATTCCCAAAGGTCGCGCAGTATTACTCAGAAAAAAAACTCGTTCCTATTTTCCAATACAAATGCGGTAACCTATAATTACTGAATGAGTCTCGGGCTCGGCCAGTGTGAGTGCGTGAGAAAGCTTGCCAGTAGCTTCTCGTGGATCGGTGGTTCTTTCCGGGGTTTTACCGGGTTCTTCCTCCACCATTTATACTGGACGCCATGTATAGCCTATCTTGTGCTGAAAAATGGTGTTAAACCCTACAACAACATTACTGAATGCACAAATTAGAGAATACTGATGTACATACCGTCATATCTGTTAGTTCTGTATCATTTTTTTCTGTCACATGTGCGTTATCGTCATCACTTACCGGGTAAGTGGTGATACTAAGAACATCCTGATGTATCAAAAATTGAAATCAACGTTTTTAAATTTTAATTTTAATTATTTACTTAAAATAACAAGTTATTTTATATACACTTTGATGTTTCGGAAGGCAGATGACACAAAAGTTAGTTCGAAAAACTTATAATATAAATAGCAATTTCACTTGTTAAAAGTATCAATATAACTAGCAATGATAGTTTTTCAAGCTAGCAATATAACTTGCACTGACAGTTTTTCAAAATAGCAATATAACTTGCAATGACAGTTTACAACAGCTGTGTGTGTGTGTGCGTGTGTGTGTGTGTGTGTGTGTGTGTGTGTGTGTGTGTGTGATTTGGATTTTAACGTAACTTTAACAATTTTACGACGTCTGCAGTGTGGCAGTTTATAGTGATGTCTAGCACTGGGGCATCATGTCGCAGACATGTAGCATGATGTCGCACCCAGTCACGTTATACTGACACCAGACCGACCAGACCTAACACTAACCTCTTAATGATGAGCGCCTAGCGAGGCATCTTTTATTACCATTTTTATAAGTCTTTGATATGACTCGGCCGGGGTTCGAAGCCGCGACCTTCCGCATCCTTCTCACAACTAGGCCACCGGAGCGGTCAGTTGGTATGCGAATAGTAAAATATTTGACAAACATTCTACGTAATATTTGGGGGCCCCGAGTGGCCTAGTGGTCTCAAGCGCTCACTGTTACGGATCACTGCCATCTCACCTCTGTCTGCGTCGGTTCGAGTCTCGGGGTCGGCCAATGTGGGTACGCCAGTAGCTTCTCATGGGTCGGTGGTTCCTTCCGGGGTTTTACCGGGTTCTTCCTCCACCATTTATACCATGTATAGCCTATCTTGTGCTGAAAAATGGCATTAAACCCTACAACAACAACAACATAATATTTGCATGTATTTGTGTCACTTACGGTTTGTGTTCTGGTTCATAATTGATTGTACATGAAAATAAGTTGAGACCAACATGGAACAAAACGGACCTCGTTATTTAAATCAATGCATATATGGAACCAAGTAATTAGAAGTTTTATTGGTTTTTATGGAAGTGTTCGGCATTTTTTTTTCATTGGAATATTTGCGTACTAATAAATTTCACGAAAAATAATATTTTGAATTATTCAAGATAATCAGTGATAATGATTATTTCAACTTTGCTAAATGTTATTTGTCACAAAAGAAATATGGAATGGGCGAAAATCTCAACCGGCGATGTTCACATTTGGAATCATTCTCACCGTGCTGTTATCACAAAAATATGCTTTAACATGCATCTTTCTGTTTCTCAGGTATAGAACAGATTCATAGCATTTTTGCATTCACTTCACCAGTTTTTCAGTAGATGATTCTCTTAATAATCTGAGTATATACAACGGTATTTTTATACACGGGCAAAATGAAAGTATGTGTTACCATTCTTGGCAATGAATTGAGATCACACAACTAATTAACCTAGTTATTCACAGATACGGATACAGGTACAGATACGGAGACAGTCGTAGTTTACAATAACGCAAAATAACGCATATAAATGGTATGTGATATGAGAATTCTTGAAAATAAAAGTTATATTTCCACTCACATTTTAAATAAAATGTTCTATAATAAATACAACTCTTTCACAGGAAGAGAAGATATATAATTCTTCTGTGTGGTTTAGTGCCCTGCCGAAGCAATTGGAGTAATGTGCCTTGCCCGGTGAGACACGACGCAGGCTGATCCACTGTTAGGATCTGAACCCGTAACCAGGGTCGAATCCACGGATCTTACCTTCTTTATAATACGTTACATTTACTTTCATGTATAAAACTGAAAAAGTACACAGACTTCATATACGTATATTTCAGGTCGGACTTTTCGAGCTACTCACATCTGCCCATTACATAAACGAATACAATCCCTTGGGAGTCATGTGGTCTGGATTGGTATTAGACTAAATACTTTACTCCATAACCTTTCTCTGTGAATGAAATGTAAGGCACGTATTTGATGTTTCCGCCATACTATACAAACTCTATTGACCTGTGGTGAAATGCCACATCGTGTTTGGCTGAAATACGTCATTTTTGATTGAAATTGTTTCTGTCAGTCCATCAACTAATTATTAAATTTCGTTTCAAAAATAGATTTTATTTGTTCTGCAAATAAGCAGACTAACCTTACGTCACATACTGTATTTTGGAAGCAAATACATATTGAGGCAAGTAAATATACATTGAACCTTCTATGGATAAATCAAAATTATTTTGTACTATGCCACTTGCTTTCATGTTATTCTACTTAACATTGCAATTTTTGAATGATGCTTCTGTTCCATGATCACAGTTTTCGCATTATTTTTGTCGTCTCTCAATCGTTTCTGAATTTACAGTTCTTTCGAATGAGGATTGTTTCTCTCTTCTCACATATTGCGAGTCACAAGCACGGTGGTTCCCAGTTTTTTGTCAGATAGTGTTGATCTAGTCACTAAATTTCTTGAGCGTATTTCTCGTGCCTTTACTCCAACTATCATAATCAGTCCATAATCGGTAAATAACGATTCGTTCCATTACTCCAACTAACATAAATAAACCATAGCAATTAGTGTTATTACTACAATTAATATAAACAGTCTATAACTAAACAGTCTATAACAATTTGTGGCATTAATGCGACTTACATACACAGTCTATAGTAATTCGTGCCATATTCAGACTCACATAAACTATCAATTTGTGCCATTACTCCAAGTTAATATAAACAGTCCATAGAATTTCGTGCCATTACCCGACTTACATAAACAGTCCATAAAATTTCATGCCATTACCCGACTTACATAACCAGTTCATAGCAATTCGTGCCATTACCCAACTTACATAAACATTCTATAGCAATTCGTGCAATTATCCGACTTACATAAACAGTCCATAGCATTTCGTGCCATTACTCGACTTACATAAACATTCTATGGCAATTTGTGTCATTACTGGACTTACATAAACATTCCATAGCAATTTGTGCTATTACCCAACTTACATTAAGAGTCAATAGCAATTCGAGCCATTACCCGACTTACATAAACATTCTTTAGCAATTGGCGCCATTACTTGACTTACATAAACAGTCCAATTCGTGTCATTACCCGACTTACATAAACAGTCCATAGCAATTCTTGACATTACCCGACTTACATAAACATTCTATAGCAAATCGTGTCATTACCCGACTTACATAAACATTATATAGCAATTCTCACCATTACTCAACTTACATAAACATTCTATAGCAATTCGTGTCATTACCCGACTTATACAACCGTCCATAGCAATTCGTGCCACTACCCGACGTACATAAACATTCTATAGCAATTTACCTACATAGGAAGTCTTAAGATATACGGCATTATTGTTTTTACCACTCAAGTGAGAGCTACCGTGGCTGACTGGTTACGGCAAACGTGGCGTATCCATCCATGGGAAAAAATACTGTACTTGACCCATCACGATATCATCTTCAACTATTGCTGTGACGTGAAACGACAACCTAACCCAACCAACCATTCAAGTAACGCCTCCTCAGCCCAGCTCATCCTTAATATAGACAAAATCAGGGTTTTCTGGGATTTCAGATTATACACCATATCAATCAGAACATGGAAAGCATTTTCTATATTGAACTGAAAATTGTAGTATCGTGTCACTATTCCGTTTCGCCGATAACAAGAATGGTAATCAATCTCACAATTCTACGTCCGGGCATTCTGATCATTTTGGATATTAAGTCGTTGTTTAAAATAATTTGAACCATTCAGACAAGAAAACCAGCTGAAATAAACACGTGCTAATTTATTGTCTTTGGTGCGCTACACCGTTTTCACCAAACATTTTTATAGGACCCTTCCAAGCAAAACTTTAATTTGATTCAAATGTGTTTATCTAGACGAATGCGTCCAATTCGAATCAAGGTTTTACCTGTAAGTCTACTGAAGAAAATCTTTCGCAAGAAGAATGTAGCGTACAAAATACACTGAACTTGAAGTTTTCGAACTCTTTTTTTTTTTTTCTCTTGCCCAAGCGGCTCTGATATTTTTCCAGCACATCGACTAATTATTACAATTGGCTGTCACATTAAGCCTTAGCCAATTTGCTCTAAGTATCCCGCATGTAAAGTAGGACGGTTATACTGATTATAACTTCTGTCCTACATGTTTTTCATTATAATGTCGCTTTATATAATGCAAATGTCACCAGATAAATCGAAGTGTTTCCAATTACATATGGAGAAGAAAAAATGTTTGATATATATTTTCGCATACACACTGTTGCTAACCTGTTACACAGGCTACTTCACAAACTCAGCGCTGTGGGAATACCACCGTCTCTTTCCGATCTCAATCAAATAATTTCGATTCTCTGAAAGAGACTCAGAAAGAATCGTAATGATAATTTCCAAAGTGACAAGTTGGTGGACGAATATCCGGCCAAATATGGACACAAAAACCTGAATAAAAAAAAAAAAAAAACAGATCCCCATGATGAAAAACAGGCATTGACAATAACATTTGACAACGTTTAACCAATCAATAAATACAGTTTTAATATCAGATTTATCTCCTAAAACCATTGCTAAAGTTGCTATTACTGATGACGCGTCATCGATTTATTATAATGGCGAAAGAACAATCACGGGATTGCGAGCTTTCATCACTATGCAGTGGATAGCGAAATGAGAGGTTGTGGAGAAAGCAAACTGAAAATGCGAACGTGTCCCAGATTTTGGGTCGCTAGGTCACGCTGGTAGTTTTGGAATAAAATTTAAAATGAAAACAGCTGATTCCAAGTCAAACCATTAAGGCAAAGAAAGTAAACGTTGTATCACTTAGGAAAATGTTTAAAAACATTTAAGTTATGTACAAGTCAAGAGTCGTTTTACGTCATGTAAATATTGACGTCATAATCAGAAAGTATCCACTTGATGAAACGAAAGGCAAGGGTGCTTAGTTTAGGCTTTTCTTCTCTTCCTCAAGATTGATTATAGGGCGGTAAAATAGCTCTAACCAGCAAATGTATCTTATTATGTGATACAATTTCTACTCTAAACAAGATTTGTCCGTGTCTACTCAGAACTTTTATTAGATCCAATTATGCAAATATCCGGTCAAAACTACATTACACTAACTCTGGAATTTCTGCATCCAGCAACCATCGTTTCATATGAAAACACAACTATTGGATTGCTTAGTAGTGGAATTGGGACATTTTAAGTGGAAACTTTGTAAACTTTCTCATCGAAATCGGTGTATATAGCTCGTCTAAGCTTACCCTGGGTCAACTATGTAACGTTACACAGAAATTTTCCGTTGGAGATCTAGTGTTGTAAAATGATGTTGTCTGTGTCAAATGTTCTTTTGATTTTGAAGGACATATGCTCTTTGAATTTTAATTTGTTAAAGAATCAGATTTTAAATGTTACTAGTTTTAGAACTGCAAATTATTAATTAAACTATCCTATGGGGCTATGTGTTACGCTCAACAAATTAAATGTGGAGCGTCTCACTAAACTCTTTTCTATTAAATTAAAAACTATGTGATAAACAGAATCTCAAATGGGTAATGATTTGAACCACCATTATTGGATGAATAATGCCCAGCTTTGCTCGCCACAGCTCGAAAAAGCTGAACATTATTCAACTCATTTAAAAAAGAACAATTTTAAACCATTATCCATTTGAAATCATCGGTAAGATAAATTTGCTCATGATCATAATCAATATGCTTACTCCGTGGTGGTTTGTATGTACTTCTTTTTGACGTGTTTTTTTTTTGGGGGGGGGTTGGGGGGAGGGACTGTCATGTGGTCTAATAAGTGAAAATAACTAAAGGACTTCCTTTTCAAACTAACTGTATTTTCTGTAACATTTGTTTGTTGCTATTCTGTGCAACGACAACATTATATCCCCTCTTGAATATACTGAATCGGAACAGTTATAAATCATACCGCCATTCGGTAGTCCTTGCCTGGGGATAATGTTTTAACCTACGATCCAGCGTAACCGGATGCTTATATTCTGGTTCACTTACCTTAAGTTCTTGATAGACTCTCGCTACATTCTTACTGAACAATAGTAGCAACCAATCAAATTTGTCCTGTACTAATCGGCGAAGACATTGAAATATGGCTAAGAAGATGTATCTTGTGAAAGTGCACGAGATAAGAGGACCGTGACATCCATAAACCTCATAGCTGTACAAAATATTCCGAAATTGATGACACGGTGTTAGAAAGGTCAGAGTTAAGCTACTACAAGCATGCAACAACGTCGTTGAAAACTTTAAATGCTGATTTGTTTGTATCAGACAGCAACAATACGTGAATTCTTAAGTTACGCAAACAGCAATAGTCTTATGTCGTTACCGTGAAATCTATTGTTCTAAGGTGTGTTTGTGCAATCTTGACCCCTGAAGAAGAGTGCCGACTGAGCCAATATCTGTTATTGACTTGCAAAAGATAAATTTATTTACAACGATCGATTGGCATCTTGCTGACATTCATACGTAATTAGATTCCATATCCTCTCAAAAGTCTCAAAATGGCTAAATAAAATAATTAAAAAGTCAGATATTTAAAACAAAATCTTGCATAGTGCTTCAGATCTTCCAACACGTTACTACAAGTTTTAGAACGTAACAACGTTTGTTCTCTGTGAGTTTGCTCCCTTCAGATCTCTTTCATAGCACCGCCCGATAAGATCATATTGCTGTATAATATGATTGAAAAGGCACCAGATTTTAAGAGGACAGGTTATACAGTTCCATATATGCGTTTGTTTTGATAAGGGGAAATTAAAATTCTTGATAATTTTCATATGCGGTGTTATTAGAATCACTATTTATACAAACGTGTTATTGTGACATCCCGTACTCAATTATATTTATTCGACAAGATTGCTGCCTGATACAATATTCTCTGAAATAATGGCGGCCCAAGTGCTATAAAACTTTAAACTTGTATTTTTGAAAACAAGTCAATAATTCATGTCACGTTCAATTAATTGACTGGTTTATAACAGGTACAGCCTCACGCATGTAAACAATGTAAGTAAATCAATGGCATGACACCTAGCCAGAGTTTCTATTAAAATCTACAGAACTGACTTTTATCAACCATGGAAAGTTTTCAGGGGAAATTTATGAAAGGACCCTAAGGTTCGTAAATTATAGATTATGTTCTAAGTGTTATTACGTAATGAACTAGCACTAGCAAATAGAAAATAGGAAACATGTGCAGTAATGGGCAATAGATGTTGCAATTAAGTCTATAAAATTCAAATATAGAATCCATAAAATGTATAAAACCTATAAAATTTGTAATATTGAAAAGAGGACATAGAATGCTTCATATCGTGGGTATTCTCAGTCTTAACGATGGAAGCAAATTTCTCAAAGCAGTTAACTACGGTTCAATACAAGACAGATATAGAACCAGTATTTTATAAGTATTAACAGATGTTTTATTTCCTAGCTGACTCAAACAACAGAAGAATGCAAGTACGAACCGTTCGTCGTCATTCAGCCTCATCACACGGAGCAGCTGAAAAGAGCATGTAGTGATAGAAGCCAGTATTGCAGAACAAAGGAACCGGATGGCGCCAAATTGGCTACCAGCGATAGCAGTCATTACCGCTCCAGCGCTGAGGGCCATTAAGGCACTTGGAAAACGACAAGCGACTAATTGGAGCTTGCGGGCTGGAGCGAAGAGAACCGCGCTTCTCTTAGTATGGGATAATACTAAGGGAGTAGACTTAACGAACGAAGATATGGGAGACTATGGACTTGTCAGGAAACATGGAAAAAGGAATCGTGCTCCGAGGAGGAAAGCGGCCCAAAACAGGGAAGCCAACCACTCCACCACCCCCGCCACAAAATCTAGCAAGGTACCGGGACCCCCAGAGACGTTACAGGCACCCCTCAAAATATTATCCACAACATCAACCCAGACTCGGCAGCAACACGTGAAGGACGTGAAATACAGACGGACAATGCCACTTCGGAAGTAACCTCAGCTGCTGAACAAGAAGATAACACAGAAACTGAGGAGGAAAATACACCTACAACTCAGGAAAACAGGGAAACTGATGAAGGGGCCGAGAGTGGTGAATTTGATGAAGAGCTCACACAAAGCTTTATCGCACTAGGACTAGGAGAAACCCTGCGAGATGAAAAGAAGGCCTACAATTTTGCTTGTGCAGTGAAGTATGTGGGCTGGAAGGCTTTAGATCTGAGAAAACCCAGACCACAACAATGGCACTTCGGACGGGGTATCCTCTCCGAATACTACGAAATAGCGTTCCAGAAAGCTCCGTTCACCGCCCTTTACAACGCCGCCATGGAACTAGGACAACTCTGTGGATTTGAGGCATTTCCAGAGGGTACCTATGAAGAACCACGTACTGCGGCCAAGCTATGCAAAGAAGAGCTTCGCCGGAAAACCTTCCGGCTGCCAACATAACAGCCCTTTTAAGGGCTCAATATTGCCTCATTATTGTAAGGGAATCTAATTTGGCTTAGAATCCCGTTTTGATCAAACCTCTAATTCTATCATGTATACCGAATTTGACCTTTTGGTTCCACCGTCAAAATTTTCGCCTGTCATTAACTATGCGTGATACTAAAATTCTGAGCCACTTGACTTAAACTGATTGGCAAATTTTAGAAATTTTTTTATGTACACTTTGTACACTAAATTCCAGCTATGAATTACATTAATTAATGATGACATTTTTTAAACTCATTTTATTTGATTAATTGCACAGGTGGCTTACACACTATTGGTAATAGGTTTTGACCACTAATCTAACTGGACGGAATTTGACAAATAAGTGTGGACTAGCGTTTTGGGGCGTAGACGACGACCGTTGCTGTGGCATTTGCGGCCTTTTCTTGGGCCTCTTTCCTCCTTTTTCCTCTGCCAGTCAAGTGAAAAGCGCAACCACTGCGCATTAAAGCGGGGTTGTAGTTGCACCATTCCTACAACCCCGACCAATTAAATATCCCGACTTCGGAAATTAACAAGTCGCGAAAGAACTTAGTATTCATATGCATCTATAATTCTTTGACTTGACTTAACTGTTCGTCATATTGTAGCAATTAGTGGAATGATAACAGCAGGTCTTTATTCCAGAAACGTACAGTCACCATAACCATCGATCTGCCTATTTAGTATTAAAAGCATTCGGAGGCTTTTAGAAAATAAAGGTATACCCAATTGAATACTGTCGCTTATATTCTCTTTTATACGAAAATAGGAATAAAATACATCTAATCCTGTCGATAAAGGACATTCAAGGGATCATACAGTTTGGTCGTTTTACACGCAGGTGAAATATGTATGCAGCATTGAGGAAAGAGGATCATAAAAAACTGACTTTAACTAGAGGTGTCTGCTAAGTCAGCATAAAATGTAAACGTTTTCGGTCATCTATTACATATTATGTTTAATTGCAGCTATCGATAACAACGTGCATGGACTAGTATTGAACATTTGGAGAAAGGTTGCAATTAAAAGTATCAGTTTCATTATAAAACTATTTCTCCACCATTTAACTATTTTTTTTAAATCAAAAAGCTAGTTTCTCCATGGTTCTTATTTCCTGTCTTTTCACATAATCTTTAGCTAATATTTCCAATGCAAAACATTTTTCAACATGTAGTGTTAGATATATTTATATTATGACGAGAAATTATCGATCCTTTTCACTTCAGTAGCATCCAAGTATATTTATACATAAAACTAACCAACTGAATAACTGACTAATTAAATGCAAGACACACACACACAGACATATACACGAGTATGTGCACAAATTTAGATTCACATTCATTAATATACAATAGACCAACTGACCCTTGTGGTGACAGGACATAACAATACAAGAACAATAAAATGTAACAATATTGATGTGTAAAATAGAGAGTATCACCAGTGAAATCGTAAACATCAAATAACACAATCCACACAGTATCAACATACGGCTGCATACATACATACAAGTACGTATATACCTACCTACCTACCTGCATGCATACATACATACCTACATACATACATGCATGCGTGCATACATACATACATACATACATACATACATACATACATACATACAAGAGAAGTGCAAATTTATAAACGTTGACAAAGACCATCAATTCGAGACATGTATGAACGCTGAAGAAAAGTTTCTGTTTACGAACTAGTTGTGAAACTTTTATACCAAAGCTTCAAATTTTCTCATTGAACTTTTCTATCAGCATGGAGGTTCTTAGAAAAAAAGCGATGTTTAAGTAAAATTGTATACCACCCTCTGGTGACAATGGATAGAGTAAAACACGTGGAGGATTTATAAGCCATCCATTTGCACGTAAATTTGAAGGACATGAGTAAGTTTAGAAAAGTGCAGCCTTTAAACAAAAAGTTACTGACATATAGCCTGACATCATTCTCTTGTAAACTCAGTAAAACTGCCTAATGAAGGATAAACAATACATATTTCAATTAATGTACATTTTTCTGTTTTAATTTGTACATGAATGCAGCAGTTTTACAATGAAGTCAATAGTAATAACAATGCGAGTTCAAACGTTGCATGGAATTAATCACTTTGATACAGTCGTCGTTTTAAAAAAACAAAAAAAAACAAAAAAAAAACAACTGAATGTTGAAACATTTTTGACGAAGTTTATTTGGCCCTACATTGTGATACACGATTTAACGATTATATTATGGCTGTAAATTGCATGTTACCTTGGATGGTAATCTTATCTTTATCATCTATCATTTAACAAACAGGGAAAGCACGTAAGTATAGTGTGTGATCTTAATCTTTTAAATAAATCACTTAGACTAGTTTTTGCACCACACAGTAACCTTAGCAATAGAAATGTATAAATGGTAATTATGTTTCTGCTTTGATTATATTGCTACAAGTAGAATCAGAGTAAAACTTTGTAGTTATTTATAAAACGAAACCTTGAAACTATAATATTATAAAATAGTTGTTATAGTCTTCACACTCTTGCATTTTTCACAGTACTTGCAACGTCTTGAAGGTGAACCAACTACGGGTAAGTTAAAGTATTACACAGTACGAAGACGAAACATTTTGATTATTAGTAATTAAGTGCATCAAACAATAGGTATGAAACGGTACGCTTCTGTTGCGTTAGAGGCAGCCAAACGGTACGCTTCTGTTGCGTAAGAGGCAGCCAAACGGTACGCTTCTGTTGCGTTAGAGGCAGCCAAATGGTAGGCTTCTGTTGCGTAAGAGGCAGCCAAACGGTGGGCTTCTGTTGCGTCAGAGGCAACCAAACGGTGCGCTTCGCTTGCAGTTAAGCAGCCAAACGGTGTTGAGTCAGCCAAACGGTGCTCTTCTCTTGAAGTATAGGCAACCAAACGGTGCGCTTCGCTCAAAGTAGAGGCAACAAAATGCTCAGGAGTGGTCATAGACGGGACAATGAGGAAGTAAGATTGAAAAACGATAAGAGACGGTACAAAAACGGAACAGTGTCATTGAAGGAACGAAACGGTACTTTGTGGTATGCAAGCATATTACATAAAACGTACACTTTGTTGGTAGTGTAAGACGTTACAAGTACTATTGCACTATTGTTTGTACAGTTAACATCTGCTTCTTGTTCACAAAATATGGTTATTGGGTAGTACACTCCACCGCTTCAGCTGAAGGTAGCACGCACTCTTATCGTCCACCATATCGCATTAGAAACCTTGACTCAACACTTTTCACTTTTCCCACTTAATGTTTGTCCTACTTATAATTTCAGGTAACTTTATAAACGTTCAGACGTACCTTTTATATCACGTTTACAGGTAATTGTTACAATAATGTAAAATAGAGTGCATTAAAATCTCTATTGAATCTCAGAAAGGAATTAAACCTTTTTTAAACCGATCACTCAAGTACTACTGTAACACCGTACAATTGGCTTTTGTAAATTTGGTATCAGTTTGTACTATGCTTTAATTTATAGTTTGAGTCTGAATATGGTTTTCTTGTCATGCAATAATTTTGTATAAATTTAATTTTTATTTATATAGAAAACAGTTACAAAAGAATTTACCTGCAGGGTTCCTGAATTGTAACAAATATTCTAAGAAGTGCACTTTCAGATTTTATCACCTACCGCTTGTCTTTATTAGTGTCTTAATGTCATCTTATAAATCTCGTTTCCACACCGTAACCATGCACTTAATAGCATTACATACCACGTCATTGTGTCATGCAACGTAATTCATGATATTTAATTAATTTAGTCTTAAATTTGTTTTCCTTTGCATGGAATTGATGAAATTGATTGAATAATACCATATATCAAGAACCTCAGTTTACAATATGCCACTCACTGGAAGAAACTCGTGGTATACAATATATCATTTACTGCAAGTACCTCATGAATACAGTATGACACTCACTGCAAGTACCTCATCAATACAGTATTACAATGAATGCAAAAAAATCATGGCGTACAATATGTTACTTCAAGGATCTCATGGCATGCAATATGCCAATGCAAGCAACACATGCCTTAATACACTGCAACCAACATGAAATACAATATAGTACTCCCTGCAAGCATCTCATGGCATGCAATATGGCACTCACTGCAAGTAACATATGACATACAATATGACACTCACTGCAAGCAACACATGGCATGTAATATGACACTGCAAACAACACATGCCATATAATGTGACACTCACTGCAAGCAACACATGACATACAATATGATTCTCACTGCAAGCAACACATGGCGTGTAATACGACACTGCAAGCAATACATGGCATACAATGTGACACTCATTGCAAGCAACACATGACTTACAATATGACTCTCACTGCAAGCAATGCAATGGCATATAATATGACACCGCATTTTCTCTTTCTACACGAAGGCACAGTTTTGAAGAATGTTTATTTTTTGCGAGAACATGGCTTTTGGTGTAGCGAAACTTTCTGATTTGTATGCAACAGGCGTATCAAACTTACTATCACTACATAACAAAACCGATGAGAGAAATATGCTTGAAAAACCCCAGATTAAGCATATATTTGTTTGATTTTAAATTATTGGAGAATTTTTTAAATTTTATTATTTATAGGTTTCTAATATTTCTGATTGTCTCTTTTTATTGAAAACATAAAGTTTGTTTATTTTTCTAAATGTAAACACAAATGCATATACGATAAGAATTAGATATTTGGCTGGGAGGGGCTTATTTTCGAGGATGGTCTTGCTTTCGAAACCAAGTGTCACAGGAAACGGACATTTTTTTTCCAATTAGACTTACCTTAGAGGTTGACTTCATTTTGAAATTATAATGTAAACAAAATTATGCAACAATTTCAATGCATGCTGAAAATATAATTGTCAAGCTTCAGAAAAGTTCATCATCTGAAGAAAGAAAAAAAAGGGCATGAAAAAAGATACTCGAGTTCACATGTGATCCTGAGATACAGGGTAAAATCCCAAGTAAAGTGACACATATCAGATATTTAGTTCACGCTTGAGGCTAAACTGAATGATTTTCAAGTCTGGGTGCAATCAAATAAAATGGACGAGTCTTGTTCATTTCTAGGCATCACTACAGAGTTCCTTCAATACTATCCTCATATTTCGCTGTTTTTGATGAAATCAAGTGTATTACCTAGAGTCCTTAGATTTCTTGTATATTTTTATGTCTAATACTTATCAGAGTCAAGGCATACACATAGGTTACACATGGCCATAAGAAAGCGTGTCTCACTCAAATATAGCGACGCAACTACGCTACAACTGAAATTTAAATCTGATGCATGCTGCATCTAGATGCTTAAAATAGAAACGCTTTTTTAAAAATCTGATTTAGAACAAACAAAACACGCCATGTTTATGATTATGCTTGGGACTAACTTTGTCGATACGTATGTCGAAGACTGGCTCGAACAGGGATAACAAATATGCCAGGATATCAGCGAGACAGATTGATAGGGTGTTCATTCGATTTGCATCTCAGCACTTTCCAGATAAGAGGTCGCTACGCAAATACTTGTTTTCTTCCATATTGCCACATCTCATCAAAATCGATCTTCAACAGCTTAACTACTAACATGAAAAATCGATTCCATTGTCACTGACCTAGCTTTGCATTAATGATTCCTTTAATAACCAGACCGCAGAATGCCATACAAGCCGACTCCAGGGTCGGAATATTTAAGAGAACTATTTAGCCGGTATTTATCAATAAATCATTATTTGCATAGATATCGGTAACTTAGCACTTCCGCGTACTGGAAAATAGATCAGTCAACATGAAAAGAGATGTTTCTATTCTGAAACACCTGACAACTGTAATAACGTGCCCTTATGATAAGTTCAGAAAAATAATGCCGTTCAGAAGACCAAGTTAAGGTATTAAATTAAGTATTCTAGTGAAATTTATTTCAATATCATGAACCTAAAACATATATGTAGCATTTATGGTTTTAATATTTTATTAATGAGAACTACATGTAAGACTGGTTTATTGATTCAAAATCAAAATATATTGTCCTCAGAAAATAAAGTTGTTATTGTTGTTGTTATTGTTATTATTATTATTATTATTAATATTATCCTCAACCAAGTCTTCACCTACTAGTCTTGCCTTAATACACACTCGTTTGAATATGTAAACGCGGGTCATAATACACGTAGCCTTATCAAGCTACACTTGACCATAGATAATGTCACCTACAACAACTTCTGTTCCAGGTTAAGAGGATAATAAAACTGTTTTGTTATGATTCCCATAAACGAAGACTTTTCTTGGGATGACACATCTCCAAGCGATTTATGATGTTTCTTTATAACGCATGATCATTCTTTGTACAGCATGGTCATGATGTCATTGACTTTACGTGGCGTCATACCATTAGTTCTTAGCGTCATGCAATTAAAATGGCATATATACAATTCTAAACCAAATTCAAATGGAAAATGTGAAAAACGTAAAAAATGCAATTAAAGACCTTTGCTTCCATCAATATGAAGCTTTATGAACAATTAAGCCTCTCATATTTTTGAGGCTGTCAGTGTACTATTCATTTGTTCATGAAATTCTTATTGACCTCATCAAATGTCTATAATCTAAAAATATAATTCAATTTCAAACCACTAAAGGAAACGTATATGTTTACGGATGGAGGAGCAAAGTATTAGCAAATCATTTTGCTTAGAAAATCGACACCAACAAAAGCGCCGATAGAGTATAGTACCCCGTATTTGTACTCTACTTTTAATTTTTCAAAAAATAGGTCAACCCATTGATCTTTTTGGAACACATAAAACATCATACACTAAACCCACACAGTAAATACTACCGCTCCTAATATTTACATGTTAGTCTATCCCTGTTCACATGATGGTTGGAATTATTCTTACCACCCCATTACCAACTGCTTAACAATAAACTCAATGTTGACAGGTCTTGTACGTGTTTTTGCTTTAAAAATTACGTGAGAAAAGGAAATGCATCTGAATGCTTGTTCAGGTATGATATGCCGATGTCGACTTTTTATGAGCATCACATTATTCATCTTGACTAGTAAGCAGTACATTATTTATCTAAATTGGTAAATATCACATTATTTATCTAAATTGGTAAATATCACATTATTTATCTAAATTGGTAAATTTCACATTATTTATCTAAATTGGTAAATATCACATTATTCATCTATATTAGTAACATCACATTATTTATCTAAATGGAAAAGTTTACATTATTCATCTAAATTGGTAAATTTCACATTATTTATCTAAATTGGTAAATTTCACATTATTCATCTAAATTGGTAACATCACATTATTTATTTAAAATGGAAAAGTTGACCTTATTCAACTAAATTGGTAAACATCACATTATTCATCTAAATTGGTAAACATCACATTATTCATCTAAATTGGTAAACATCACATTATTCATCTAAATTGGTAAACATCACAATATTCACTTAAATTGTTTAACATCACAGTATTCATCTAAAGTGGTAACATCACATTATTCATCTAAATTGGTAAACATCACACTATTCATCTAAATTGGTAAACATCACAATATTCACGTAAATTGTTTAACATCACAGTATTCATCTGAAGTGGTAACATCACATTATTCATCTAAGTGGTAACATCACAGTATTCATCTAAATTGGTAAACATCAGATTATTCATCTAAATTGTTTAACATCACATTATTCATCTAAATTGGTAAACATCACATTATTTATCTTAACTGGTAAACATTGCATTATTCATCTAAATTGATAACATCACATTATCGTATCTAAATTGATAAATATCCCATTATTCATCTAAATTGGTAATCATCACATTATCGATCTGAAATGACAGTATTCATCAAAATTGGTTAACAACCCATTACTCATCAAAATTAATAACATGACATCATTCTTCTAAGTTTTTGACATCACATTTATCTAAATTGTTTAATATCACGTTATTCTCCTAGACTGATAACATCACATTATTCATCTAAATTGGTAACATCACATTATTCATCTAAAATGGTAACATATTATTCGTTTAATTTCACAACCATCACATTATTCATAAAAAAAAATGTAAACATTGCACTATCATCTAAACTGATAAACATCCCATTATCCTTCTAAATTGATAAACATCTCATTATTCATCTAATTGATAATATCAGATTATTCTTCTAAATTGTTCAACATCACATTATTCTCCTAAATTGATAACATCACTTTATTCATCTAGGTTGGTTACATCACATTATTCATCTAAATTGATAACATCAGATTATTAATCTGACTTGACAGGCATCACATTATTCATCTAAATTTGTAAAACATTACACTATCATCTAATTGATAAACACTTCATTTTACGTCTAGATTGATAAAATTCTCATTATTCATCTAAATTAATAAACATCACATTATCGTATAAACATTCATCTAAATTGATAAACATATCATTATTCATCTAAGTTTGTAAACATCACATTATTCATCTGAATTGCTAAACATCACAAATAAATATCTCATTATTCATCTAAATTGATAAACATCACATTATTCCTCTAATTTGATAACATCACATTATTTATCTAAGTTAATAAACATCATATTTTTCATTTAAATTGGTAAACATCAACACTATTCATCTAAATTAGTAAATATCACATTATTCATCTAAATTGATAATTATTGCATTATCATCTAAGTTGGTAAACATCACGTTATTCCTCTAAACTAATAAACATCACATTATTCATCTTACAGTTTTGTACACCTCGGCAGGTATGGCATAAGATCCTATGGCTTTTCCACAAGACACGTGACTGTAGACCTATTGCACACTGGGTGGAGTGTTTCCAGCACAACGTTAGTTTCCCCTCGAAGCAAGCTTTATGAGCTTCGCCGTTGATGGATGATGGACGGTTAAGGAGAACAATGAAGTGCTCGGCCCATCGTTCCAGATCTGGACCTTGTCAGTAAGGAGTGTTGTCCCATCTGCACTGAGGTAGAGAGAGGATCCAAAAGACTGACGTAGACCGTAGATAGCTTTCATGGCGTCGTAGAAGCACTTTGAGTCGTTTCTATCTACATAGGCCTGAACCTCGTCTACTTTACTGCTGAGTCTGAAGTCCTGCACCTTGAGCCTGAAATGCACTATGCATGCTGGTGAAGGCTGCCCTCTTGGACGCTGATTTAGGGTCATTCAGTAGGACTCCGTGTAGGCGGTGTTTTTTGCGAGTAGTGAATTTATATCCTGATCGTTCTCATCGAACCAGTCCTGGTTTGTGCGTGCCGTCTGTCCCAGATGTAAGAGGGCGGTGGAATAGACATTGTCTCTAACGGAGACACAGTCCTCTTTCACTCTTCAGAGTTGTAAAGTCATTAGGCAGTCATTGAGGCCCTTGGGAATGCAAGTAAGGTTGCGCACTAGATGAAACTTCACCGCGAATCCTACATCTGCCTAAAGACGTTCTTCACTGCCACAGCCACTCCAGAAGAACTATAGCCGCCCACTTCTGACGGCTGACCCTCGTCTGCTAGGTGAGTCCTGCTCAAAGCTCTATGTCCAGATTTTATCGTGCTAGTTTCCTAGCAACCAGTGTACTCCATCTCTATGGTCTATCTGCATTGGCATTGTCCACAAGAGTTCGTACATTCCATGTGCCGAAAGTGAGCACCATCATCTTTTTCTTGTTTGTTGATGTTCGACCACAAGGATGGAATCTCCGCCAGCCGCGGTAAATTGCCCAGGGTGAAATGATACAGGCTATGTATAGGGCACCTTTTCCAGCCCATTCCTTATGCTATGGAGGTGAGCAGAGCGATCCTAAATATGGCTGCTCAGACACTCACGAGACTGCCGAGTTACCTGCTATTTCTGTCCAATCGAAAGCGACCCTATGCTTTGACCCGCGTATGTGCAGGATCGTGGCTACAGCTTAAGTGTTATCCTCATTTGCTGTTTCGCCACACAATAGGACTTGGAGTTCTGCGGTATGGGTTGAAACTGTGACTTGCGCTTGACTTGGATTAAAGTG